>BMAU01015682.1:7500-265000 GCA_019973935.1 Trichonephila clavipes | reverse complement strand
TTCGAGGGATGATTGCGGCTTCCCCGCTCTCTCCAGATGAGTATGCGATGAGAATCGCTACTCAAACTGAATCTGCTCTCATCTGTAAAGAGTACTCGTCCCCATTCATTGTCTCTCCAATTCCGGTGTTCCCGGCACCACAGAGAACGCCTTCTCTGATGGGCAGGCGTTAAAGGTACACACCGTACAGGGCGTCGTGCAACAGACCACCACCGTGCAGTCTTCTGGCCACGGTAAAACGCGATATAGGTCGTCCAGTCGCCTGTGTCGTGTGTCTAGCGATTTCTCCCGCTGTCTGCCGCCTGTTTCTTCTGGCCTGTAAGACAATGTACCGGTCATCTGCGGGTGTGGTTCCTCGTGGACGACCACTACTGAACCCCCTGTTCCTGTAGTTTGAAATGGTCTCCAAAGTCGTGAAACGATGCTGTGAGCAATTTCGAACTCTGCAGCCACACTGCGGCCTTCATCCAACTTCCCAATGATTCGACCTCGGGTAAAAGCATCCAGATGTCGTCTAACAGATTGATTATTCGCCATTTCTCGCTGAGGCAGCAACTCGGTGTGATTTTAACTGCTATACGGCGTGCAATCTCTTTGCCAGAAATACTGATCTTACACCGACAACATGCTTTATACTACTCAGACACTCCCCCATTACGTCTACCTGCATATCTGCGCATGTGCTACCGTACATCACCTTACTTAATCTCCTGATTGGTCTTTCTGTCCGCTCTGCCTCTTCGTTCAGCTGATATGCTAATTTTTCGACTTCGTCCTTAATTTTTGCACACCAGTGTAGATAAAGAAATGCATGTACTATAAGACATCATTTATACAATTATATCACAGAATAAAGAAATGCATGTACTATAATTTTTAATATTAATTTAATAGCCAACTAATCTAATTCATTTTAATTTAATTTCAAGAAAATTTAGGAATTATATATTCTGATACACATTTTTAGAATGAATTTTTATTTTTGTATGAACCATTGAATATTTTACCTAATTATAGTAGGTGCTTGGATTTCTCGAATGAGATATCCATGTAAAATTTCGGTTTGCTTAAATTTTAGAAATTTAAACTAAATTTAAAAATCAAAAAACGAACAAGTCTTTATTTTTTGAAAAATTTTTTATGAAGAGCATCAGTATATATATATATGTGTGTGTGTTACTACACAAATATTTAGGGAAACATAATTTTATGCTCCTTGTACAGTATGGATTGAATAACTTGATAAAAAGCACATGAAAATACTCCTTATATTTTACACCCTCCTCCTTTTCTTTTAAATTCGTGGTAGCCTGATGGTTATAGTAACGAACTTGCGGCCGACACACACAGGCAATGAGTTCAATCTAGGGTTTCTGATTTCTCAAGTTTTTCCATTCCCGGGAATGTAATTGTCGTTCCCGAGATTCCCGAGAATACATCAATATTTAAAACAAATTTAAAAACAAGTTATTTTTAAACAATATCAATAATAATTATATAAAATAAGCATACATATAAATTTCAAAATTAACACTTATTTATATAATGAGCTAAAAACTACAAAAAATATATAATAAATTGATTATTCATTTTTAAAATAGTATTTCAGAAGACATAAGCAATTTATACTTTTATCACTCAACCTAGTTCTAAGCTTTGTGACGAACAATCCGGCAGCAGAAAACACTCTCTCAGCTTCAAATGACGTTGGAGGAATTGTTTTTAAAGCCTCACATAGTTTTATAATGTTTGGTGATGGAGTTTCAGTTGATTCGAACAGTTGCATCTCTTGTTTCATGATTTTGTTGAAACTAATACTTTTCTTGGTTGAAAAATATAAAACTTGTTTTAGAGTAAATTGCTTTCTCTAATTTTTTTAGTCCTTCGGAGGTTTTCTTTCAAAATCTCCATGCTTTCTTCTTCTGAGTGCGAAGAGTTCGATAGTGATTCCTCTTCTTCGCAGGAAAACCTTGTCCCTACCATTTGGGCTTGTCTAACCAATTTTTACTAAGCAATTGCAAAATATCGACACTAACTGCAGCTGCCTCGTATTTTCTTCCAAAATTCAGGTATTGCATTAATCCTATTAAATTAATGTTGCGTCTCTCATCAATTCTTTGTGAACTGGAGAATATTTAATATTTTTCGCAAATTCTGAATTTTTTTTCCGTTCAATTCTCCAATAACGAAAGAAAATACACCTTCTGCAGTTAGCAAAGTTCCATTTCGACCGCCAAATTTTTTAAGCTAAATTCTACTGGCCTTAAGCCTTCTACAGTTGTAGTTACAGTTTCAAACTCTCTATTAGCCATCATTTGTTCTTCTTTAATGTCAATTAATGCTTTTAAAATTGCTGACTTTATATCTAAAAATATTTCAATTATTGCCAACAAACTATTCCAGGTCCCGAACTGTTTGGTCCCGACGATTCCCGGGAAATTCCGGAAACGAGATATAATTCCTGGGAAAGAAACCCTAGTTCAAACCCCAGTGCCACTGAAGATCCACCGTGTAGAGAAGCTGATACACGTTAACCCTTTTGCGACGGGTGTGTCATATATGCACCACTCTCAACCCCATAATCAAACAGCAGGCCGTTCAATGCACATTTCCGTGGGGACAGCCAGTCCTGTAGAACCAGTACGAAACACGATTTACCAGTCACCGGCGAAATTTGGAGAGGATGTATATGTGACATATCCGTCTCTACAATATTTCCCGTTGATCAGTGAAAAGGTTAAATCTGTCGAGGTTCTAACACAAGGGTACTCAACCTTTTTTTCTGCTTTTCATGAGTCAACTATTTCACGCGGACAGCCTGTAAGGGGGGGGGGGAGAAATGCTTTTAAGACCAAGATAACATTGGAAATTTAAAATGGGGAATATTGATCAAAATGTTGGAACTCCTCTGTTTTGCTTTTTTTTAATTATTATTTTTTACACTTTTTATTTTTGTCACTAACACTAAATTAGAAGCATTTAAGAAACACTCCTTCACAATTTCTGTATCAGTAAGCTGTTTCATATGATTACCAATAATATAACAAACTTCATCGGATGTCTTTGTTACCCCGCTGTGATATTACCACTAACAAAACACTTTGTTGCTGTTGCAAAGATTATTCAAAAGACCTTCGAGGAAATGTGTCATTGAATGATTCCTGTTTATTAGTATTTCTTAAATATAGCCATTTCGTGGCAAATCAAACAATTACTGATCCATATTTGTTTTTCACTACAAAATAGTCAACCTTCCAATCGTCTTGAAACGATTTATTATTATTATTTTTTGGGGATAGTTTTCACTTGCAAGATATGAAAGATAGTTAAAAATTAGTTCGTGATGGGGAAGTTTGGAGAAGGGCTGCCCGCTCAATTCTAGTCCTCGTCACTTGACCATGGTTCAAAATTACGAAGTTCGTCTCCAATAGTCCTCGTGTTGCTTAAAAAGCGACTTTAATAAATTCTTGCTTACTCTCTCTCACCTACCCTTTCCTTTTTCTTCATTCAGCCTATAATGAACATTGATAAGAAGTGAACACGAACCATAATTTTCGGCGATCTCGGTGGATATTCTAAAAGAAGATAAATGAGAAAGTACCGCAGGAGTTTTCTTGATAAATCCTGAACTCGAAAGATCACTTGAGGCGAGTAAGGTACCAGCTCAGATGCTATCCCCGTCATTAGTCAGAATATCGAGGTACAATGCCAGTACCCCTCATATATGAGAATTTTGATTTGGTTTTAATTTACGCCACACTGTGTAGAAAAACGAGGGCTATTGACGACGGACCACGGAAGATTGAATCTGGGTCAAACGACGATGACGATACCTGAGTTAACACCACACTCTCTCAACATCCACACCACGTCAAAGGGCGGACTTTGATCTTTGAATGATTGAACTCCTCTACACGGAGGGTCTCCAATGGTATATTTATGAGTGAGAAACGTGTAGTGACGTTTATGTAAAACTATGCCGGCTGGTTTAGGTGAAAAAAGACATCGGACTACCATAGCTCTCAATATTGACATCAGCACGCAGTTATAAATACAGTCGAACCTCCTTATTACGAACCTCTATATTGTGAATTTTTCCATATTGCGAACTTTTGGAACCAAGAACATTTCACGATTTTCTTCGTAAAATAACCTCCAAATAGCGAAGTGCATTTTCCACATAACGAACTTTTTTTTCTTGTGAATCAATTTTTTTCACCCTTTTTTTAAAGCATTGCAGGACATTTCATGTTATTCTCTCTTTTAACACATTTAATGGTGGTCATAAATCTTGAACTGGTTTTATTACGTGCCTAACTGGCCGAGAGCAATAGAATTCTGGGCATTTCATCCAAGAAGCGCAACCTTTAACCCCATTGTTCAGTTTACTGGAAATATCTTCGATATCCCCTTTCACCCTCAGTGGAGTCATCTCGTTTCATCATGTCCTTGAACTAGTCTGCGTTCATCTGTAGTGTTGATTAGTCATACAGGTAACTTCGTATTTTGTAACTCGAAAATATCAAAACGTAAGAACTTGAGCATCAAAGAAAAAAATTTAATTCTTAAGTGAATAAAGGCGTCAAGAAACTTTCCTTGTAGTTTTTCTTCCTCCCCCTTTTTTTGATAGGTAAGATATATCAATAAATATATATTAATTTACAAAAAGGTGTGAATAATTACTTTTTTAATATATATAGGGTTTATGAATTTAAAAAAAATTTTTTATGTGATTTATAAAGAAAATTGAAAGATGAACCTCTATGTAACGAACCTTTTTTCAAGATTTAGTGACTTCATTATACAGAGGTACAACTGTATTTTTAATTTAAAAATATAAATAAAGAAATGCCGGATTCTGAATGTTATAAATTCAGGGAGACTTAAAAAATTGTACTTTAAATCAGGATGTTCGAGTGCATTAATGTAAAAAAAAACTCAATTGCTCTGTCTAAATATAAACTTCAGTATAGACTAGTTTGCAGAGCTAAAAATAGATATCTCTTCGAGACTTATATCGACGCATTTGATACAAATGCCTATAATGAACTTCTAAGAGAAAAATTAATCTCCCAAAAGTAATAATACTGAGACAACTATTTTAGATCATATGCAGGCACAAATGATATATCGATTTTTCCACACCCGCGCTCTTCTAGGTGCTGTCTATATTACAATTGCCATGGAAGTTTACGGGAATTTATATGAGTGTCTCGAATTTTTCTACTATTCGACATGTTTTATATAACAGAAAATACCTTCCCGTCATTTCATTTGAAGTTTACTAAAATAATTCTTACTGAAGTTAGCAATTCAACTTTTAAAATGCACTTAATGCTTTAAAGAGTTGAAAAAAGTTCACATATACACAACATTTCGTTTATTATTTTAAGAAAGTTAAACGTGTAATTATTAGAAGTAAGGAATATGCTTTGAACAAAATGAAAATATTTTTTAAGAGTTTTGAATTCTTACGGAAATTAACTTCTGATCGATCACTTATAAATAATGTTACCAATTTTGTATAACGAATTTCTTAAATAGTGTAAATAATTTGTATCTGGTTGTTTAATAAAGGGTGTTTTTTGAGAGGCATAGAACTCTAAATTGCAATAAAACAACGATGTATTATTCGATTGACATGATTTTTTTTATTCGAAAGATAATCTTGTGGCATTACATTTTAAATAGGATTTCTGGCATAGGACTGCCACGGCTGGCTCGGATGTAGTCCAATCTGGACGTCCAATTTTCGATGAATTTTTCCAACATTTGTGGCCGTATATCGGCAATAACACGGCGAATGTTGTCTTCCAAAGGGTCAAGCGTTTGTGGCTTATCCGCATAGACCAATGACTTTACATAGCCCCACAGAAAATAGTCTAGCGGTGTTAAATCACAAGATCTTGGAGGCCAATTCACAGGTCCAAAACGTGAAATTAGGTGGTCACCAAACGTGTCTTTCAATAAATCGATTGTGGCACGAGCTGTGTGACATGTTGCACCGTCTTGTTGGAACCACAGCTCCTGGACATCATGATTGTTCAATTCAGGAATGAAAAAGTTAGTAATCATGGCTCTATACCGATCACCATTGACTGTAACGTTGTGGCCTTCACCGTTTTTGAACAAGTACGGACCAATGATTCCACCAGCCCATAAAGCGCACCAAACAGTCAGTTTTTCTGGATGTAACGGTGTTTCGACATACACTTGTGGATTAGCTTCACTCCAAATGCGGCAGTTTTGTTTGTTGACGTAGCCATTCAACCAGAAGTGCGCTTCATCGCTAAACAAAATTCGCTTATGAAAATCGGGAACAATCGGTGGTTGCTTAGAAGACAAAATATACATATCAGCTAAATATAGAAAAAGAACTCAGAGGGTCAATTTCTATTCATAAGGATTCCTTTGAAAAACTTTGCTCTGTGAGACAAGCCCATGGAAATCGCTAATACTTATTAAACTTGTTCTTAATTTAGTATTAATTAATTAGTTATAAAATACTCTGTGCAGCACTGATACATTAAAAGTATACCGGCTGAAGTACCCGTTCTTTGCACGAGTTCATTTATAAGAAAATAAAACATTATTGATATAATCACTTAATTGTAAGGAGAGTAAAGCCAAGTGTGCGACAATGTTTACTAAAATGTGAAATGATTTTTTTAAAATGATTGCTCAAATTATAATTAGCTTTAAGCGAACTGTAATTTTAAGCCTCAAAGAATTAGCATTTAGAATTGATGTTGAATAATGAACAATAAAAAAAATTCTGATGAAGGATAATTGTATTATTTTTAATATTTAAAGCGAAAAGACTTTAACATGTTTTAACCCTGGATCAGACGCGCACTCGATACTAATGGTCGAGCGGGGTTATTGAGTCACCCCAATCCTTTTTTTATATTCATTTTTATAGTACACAATAAAAATCGTAAGTCCAGTGAATAATTTAACTAAGAGAAAATATACTCACCTACTTTCAAGGACACAGAAAAAATTTCGGAAAAAAAGTTATCACACCGGGAACTCATTCAAAACAAGTACCTTAAGATTGCAAAAAAAAAAAAAAAAACGTTTGTCACTCCCAAAAAAAAGAGGGAGATATGTGACAAATATATTTTAGTTCACGTTAAGACTGTCAAACAGGAGAATAGTATCAGGGCCATTGGTAACAATTAAACAGTTTTGCCAGAATTACCGATTTCGTGCACTCTGTGCTCGGCGTGACCGCTCCCGGATTAAAAGAGTATTTATTACAATATGGATGTTCTAAAAAATGATGTAAAACGTTTTTCATTATGCTTGCCTTAGTAATCCTTCAAACTTCCCTAAATGAAAAAACAAATACATAAGCGCAGGGACGTACGTAACTAACCGTACAAGTAAGCTCGAAGGTCAAACCGCAGCAAATACATTCTGCTGCCTACAGCTGATGGCAATAATATATAACAGTGATGAATTTTTTATACTCCTAAAATTTTTTTTGATTATGGGTCTGGGTTTTGTCTTTCCTCTGAAAGAGTAACATTTCCGCTTTGAAAAGAAACGTAATAAAAAAATCTCTCATCATTTGATTACAGCAAATCGAATAAAACGTCTTTTATTTGGTTATAGTATCAAAGATAGCTAAAAAATGAGGTTTTGAAGTAGAAGATTTTATTTTTGATGATGTAAAATCGCAGATAATATATATATATATATATATATATATATATATATATATATATATATATATATATATATATACATATATATATATATATATATATACATATATATATACATATATATATATATATATATATGTATATATATATATATATGTGTGTATTATTTCCGTGTATTATGTCAGAAAGTATTTTGTTTTACTTCATTCTAGTGAATAAATTTTTTTAAATCTTTTAATTTTCGATATGCTCGCGCCCCCCAGGGGGGCGCACCCCACAGTTTCAGAAACACTGCTATACGGTTCTATTTTTGAATTTATGATGCAATTTAATTGAAATTAAAGAATTTTTTTTCCTTTTTAAAAATTCCTACGTTAAATTCTGGTTTGGTTCATTCCCTTCGGACAGTTATTTTAAAAAACTTAAATTAATATTCATGTTTTAATTTCTCTTTCAGTACATGCCTTTCATTCTGTTCATGATAGTTTTATCAAAACTAAGCCTGTTTAATTTTTGTCGGATAGTTTTTTTTACTTCAATTAACGTGTCATTTCATTTTGAGCTTATTTTCAAGCTAAATTGGCTTGAATTGTTTGTTTTCGATAGTTTTTAACTCTAGAACTCTAACCTGTGTTGCATAAAATTAAGATATTTAACAAAACACTGATATATATATAAACATGATTTCCATAAAAAAAATAAATTTCACTCAGAATTTTAATACTTCAAATATTAATCACAGTAAAATATTATTAATAAGAGTAAAAAAGGATTTTTATTTTTTTTAAAAAAATAGATTTATTTCATTACGTGTTTTTTTGTTACAATATCATTGTAGACCATCTGATTTAGTTATTTTAATAAAGCAAGCAACAATACATCTACTGTTGAAATCAATATAAATTTACAACAAAGGCCACAGTCCTTTTAATCATATTGTTAAATTGAATATTTTTTTCAGTTTAACGTCTGATTGAGCAAAGTGAAGTTGTTATTTCATCTCTCAGTACGTTATCTTTTTTGAAAACATAAGTTTTTGATCAATAAATAATTGATAATGGTTGAATCATTGTTTGGTGCGATTTCTGTCATGATTCTTTGGACTATTAATATGTTCCAAATGATTTATTTCTGCGACATGTCTTACATGATTTATTCCGTTGGATACATTTTTCTTCTGGAACACTGCAAAAATGCAGCTCCAAAGTGTGAGATTTTGTTTTATAAGTCATTGACAATGGCAGAATCATTGTTTGATGCATTTTCTGTCATGCTTGTTTGGATCATCAACATGTTGCAAGTTATATATTACTGCGACATGTCTTATTTGCTTTACTCCTTTGGATGTATTCTTCTTCTGGAACGCTGTAAAAAGTGAACTCCTGAGCAAGAAAAGAAGACTAGCACAGGAATAACAATTGATTGCATTGTTCAAC
Source organism: Trichonephila clavipes (assembly GCA_019973935.1). Taxonomy (NCBI): domain Eukaryota; kingdom Metazoa; phylum Arthropoda; class Arachnida; order Araneae; family Nephilidae; genus Trichonephila; species Trichonephila clavipes. The sequence goes on along the minus strand of BMAU01015682.1, from coordinate 255,891 downwards.
CTTCTAAAGTTGAAGCCTGTGATTACCACCGATAACATAGAAGACTTCAACCACGCTATTGAAAATGATTAACTGAAGAAGAATCCCTTTCCAGCACTCTGATCGACTGTTAAGTTTTCTTGCAGATATCAGGTGCTGCGAAATTGTATTAATAGCAAATAATTTTTCTCTGAAACTGATGAATACTCAAAAGAACTAGTCAATCATCTTTAAAACAGTGCAAACAACATTGGAACCTTATAAAAGTGCAAGAATTTCCAGCGATTCCTTCAAACTGCGTCAGTAATAAAAGAAATTATTTCTACTAGCATCGTAACAACATTGACTTCAAGCATGGAAACTTTGCAATTTCTATCTCAAGAGATAATGACTCCGTAAAAGAGAAAGTGACTCTTTATTAAGAGATAGTGACTCTTTATTAAGAGATAGTGACTCTGTAAAGAGAAAGTGACTCTTTATATTAAGAGAAAATGACTCCGTAAAAGAGAAAGTGACTCTTTATTAAGAGATAGTGACTCTTTATTAAGAGATAGTGACTCTGTAAAAGAGAAAGTGACTCTTTATTAAGAGATAGTGACTCTTTATTAAGAGATAGTGACTCTGTAAAAGAGAAAGTGACTCGTTATTAAGAGATAGTGACTCTTTATTAAGAGATAGTGACTCTTTATTTAGAGATAGTGACTTTTTATTAAGAGATAGTGACTCTGTAAAAGAGAAAGTGACTCTTTATATTAAGAGAAAGTGACTCTGTAAAAGAGAAAGTGACTCTTTATTAAGAGATAGTGACTCTTTATTAAGAGATAGTGACTCTGTAAAAGAGAAAGTGACTCTTTATTAAGAGATAGTGACTCTGTAAAAGAGAAAGTGACTCTTTATTAAGAGATAGTGACTCTGTAAAAGAGAAAGTGACTCGTTATTAAGAGAAAGTGACTCTTTATTAAGAGATAGTGACTCTTTATTAAGAGATAGTGACTCTTTATTAAGAGATAGTGACTCTGTAAAAGAGATAGTGACTCTATAAAAGAGACAGTGATTCTACAAAAGAGATAGTGACTCTCAAAATGAATGACATAGTGACTCTTTATGTGATTTTTTTGTCAATAACTTCACCTCAATAGATTAAAAAAATTATTGTAAAATGATTTGGCTTTCAATAAAATATTTTATTAAATTTTTTTCTGTGTCTTTTTTTTATATCATGTAAAAAAGGATTAACTTTTTTTGTATCACAGTAATTTTCGGTAGATGTATAAGAAACATGTTCTCAGTTCACATCACAGTTATTGCTTTTTATTAGTACTTGGATGAAATAAAATAAAAATAAGTCAGAACTTTACAACACTTGAAAGCTGTAAAAGTCAGAAAAAAGTTTGCAAAACGATTTTATAAAATAAAAACTGTTTAATAATTGCTATTCTATAAGAAATGTGAATATAAGACATGCAAATGAAAAGTTAAAAATCGTCCAGTATAGTAGGAGTAAAATTTGATAAATTTAGATTGAAAAAAAAAATTAATATGTTGGATATTTTTAAAAAAAGAATTACAATTTCATCAAATGAATAAAATAAAAGAAATTTAAATAAAATATATATGATTTAATCCACGCAAAATTATTTTCTCATTTTCTATTTAAATAAAAAAAATTTGAATATATCAATTATAAGGAAACTCTTTGATACAAAATTTCTTTTAGGAAAATAGTATCTATTATTAAAGACTTAGGAAAATAGTAAGTCATAATGAATTCATTGGTCATCGTGTAGCAATTAAATTCTAAATAACTCCACAAATAAGCAAATAATTTTTTAATTCTTTTCGTTATGTCACTTAGTTGATGTGGAAAAAGACTTGTGCTTTTTAATAAAAGCAAAAAATAAATAAATTGCTTTCTTTAACGTTCTTCTCGAAAGCAAGAGGAAAAATATTTCAGATAGAAATCTATCAAATAGTTATAATTCTACTGATAAATGGTTGAGTGAAATATCTAAAATACGACCTTTAAGGCTAATGGAACAGAATGTGATTAACTTCAAATACTCTAATAATAGCCGAATTTTGTTTGAGCCTTTAACAATAGCATAAATAACAGCGTTTGTAAACCCTGCTACTACATATTTGCAATGATATAATTCCTTAAAAATTTAATAAATTCGCTAAATAAAAAAGTGTATGTATGCGTGCGCTCATAAAATAAAATAAGAAAAACAAATAATAATGAGCAATGGAAAAGTGGAGTTGTGTGCATTAAATTGAGTGTTACATTTTCTATACGATATAACACAGATCTTAAAAAATTAATACACCAATCTCCAATAAACTGATGTCTAGAATCTTGATAAAGTAAAAATACATGTTTTTCATGAAAGTTGAACATTTTAGAAAAAATAGAAACATTTTAACTACATATGTTTTATGCAAAATATCTGGGTTTTGTTAATATTGAGAAACTGTGTCTCGTAGTGAAATGTGAAGCAAACTTTAAAATCTCTTACTGGCAGGTTGTTAGATTGACTACTCATAGAAAGAATTGCGCGCCATAGGATAACTATTTAATGGGGCATTTAATTAGCGATTGGGAGGGTGGCAAAGGACTTCTGGCGCTTATGATTCTGTTTTTTCTCAGAAGAAGAAACAGCTTTCGAACCATTTCTGACCATGAATGCACATTGTCTCTTTTGGATGTTATAGATATAAAAAAGAACAGAGGTATTCAAAATCTGTTTTCTCTTTTATTGGATACCTCTGTACAAACTGCCGACTATGGACGAAACCTTCGTGTAGCCTCTAAGTGCAGCGTTTATTTACAGCCAATCTATCAACAGACGAAGGGATTGAACAGACAAACAACATTCTTTCCCATTTTAAATGTTTTCTGCATTTTACTTCAAATGATCTTTCTTACGAGCTGCTTTGAATAGGATTTTTTTTTTAAACGCCTTTCTAAGTCTATACCACTCTTTATTTTCTCAATCTTTTGAGTAAAATGATACTTGCTTTTAAAGATTTCTAATAGTGGGAAAGATGTAGAACTCAAAGAAAAATTTTAACCATTTGAAGCAAGTGGCAAACAGTTTTATAAACTTAAAAAGGAGCTATGTTAATAAGACCATTAATAACATTTTGCGACTTTTTACTTACAAGTGTCGGCACTTTTTACTTACAAGTTACTTGCAGCTTGGGGGACCCGTATCATTGATAGAGTTTGGGGGCCCCGATCATTGATGGTACCTACACCCCTGATATATAAACGCACACTACATTCACAATGCAGCAAGGCACTTTATTTAGGGCAGAAGGAAATTTTAGATTTCTCAATTCGAGTTCTTTTTTTTTCTTTGGCAAGAAATTCTTCTTAATAAAGTGAATTTTTCTGCTTTTTTAAAGCAGAGTTTGTTTGTTTGCATAATTCTACTATCTCGTTTGACGTTTTTTCATTTTCCTAACCTTCTTTTTCTTAATTATGAAAAAAAATATTCATCTTACTCTCAGCGTCATTAAGATAGAAATTATCTTCAGTTTTACGTACGCTAAAACTGAGATCAATTAATGGAAAAATATGATTCAGTAGAATTGAATTAATTTCTTCAATTCCAAAATTATAATGTGGCCGCAGTAACTTAGTGCTTATGTTTACTAACTGGTGGTCAGTGTGTCGCGGGTTCGAGTTTTGATGCTAATGAAGACCCACCATGTTGAGTGGAGTGTTGCTCGTTTAATCTATTGAAGCTCTAAGTCCTTCCGTTGGCGTGGTGGGGTAGTTTGGAGAGGTGGTTACAGCTCAGTCGACGTTTATGTCTCTTGACCGAGATTCAAAACTGCGAGGTCCGTCGTGTTGCTTTATAAAGCGACTTTAATAAACACTCATTTCACCCAAACTGTAATAGCTCCCTTTTTTCCATTCCTACTTTTTGTGTGCTCACACCCTCTATTTATTTATTTATCTTGGTGGAATTTTCAATATAATTAATAAAATACATTTTAAAACGCCCAATTGAGCTGAAAATTTATATATAGGATTATTTTAGATGACAATACAGTAATTTTTTTGATTATAAATAATAAAAATTAATTGTTTAAAACTAATTATTTAAAGAATTACAAATACAGCCACGTTGGCGTCATTTTTGTCGACTGAGCGACCTTTTTGGAGACTTGTGTCGAAAAGGTTTTTTTTCCTCGCGTTTTAAAGCATTCAGTTGAATTGAAATTTTAAATACATGATTGTTTTGGATGACAATAATTTAATGATATTTAATAAAAATCAATTACCAATTAATGTTTTGATTATGTCATATGTATATACATATTTATATCAATTGTAACTATTTAATAAAAAGTAGCTAAAATATAAAATTTTTCTTTGTTGATCTAAGCAGGAATTGACTCAATTTTTTTTTATATATTACTTGTTTTTCTATTATGATTATTTCCTCTGAACAGAGCAGTCTACAATAACAGAGCTTCTTCCTTTATGGAAAAGTCGTTGAAAATCTTTTTTTATACTGACGTATACCTGAGAAGTGTCCGAGACGCGTCGAAGACTCATCTAAATACATTAGCCACCCCCATCCACTATAGTGGTTAGTGACGCTGACAACCGTGCCATTGGGCCTAGGTTCCCTTTCAAATAACATATCCTTTTTGTCTGGAACAGAAAATGCAGCTAATTTCAACGGGAAAGGGTGAAGACCATTATCAGACTTTACAGAACCAGATGAGCCATGAGTGTAACCTATCGTGCGAGTCTTCAGTAGGACAGGAAATTCCTTTCTCACCTCATCCCATTCCACAACGCAAGGTATATTTTCAGATTTTAATGATTAGGATACATTTGATAACGAACTGCCTACCTATGCAACTGAAGGTAAGGAAATTGTTGATTTATCGGAACCAATGAATAGCGATTCTTATGCAGAAATTGATAATAAAACTTCTATCAAAACTGCTACATTTTCTAATGATTCCCATTATTTGGAGAGAAACTGGGGAAATAAACCTTATGCAGCAGGATTTTAGTGACGCAGTATCTGAAGAAGAAAAAGAAACTTTCAAATCAAAAAGATTGTCAAACATCTATCAGTCAGTATTTTAAAATTGTTTTCCTTTTTTTAAAAAAAAAACCTCAGTTATAACATTCTCTATTACTTTAAACAGTACTATATTTTCATAAAATAAACTGAATTATTATTAATCGGAATAATATAAAATTTCTTTCAGTATTTTGAGTACATTGGGAATAAATTCACTTGATTTGTGGTATTAAAATATTTAAATAGGATTTTGATTTTTCAGTTATTGTCCTAAATTTGAATGAAAATATTTTACGCTACACTGGCATATGTAAATAGAACGTATTTTTCATAAGCATTCCTTTACGGGTATTCTTTATGTGTGGAAAAACTACAAAATACGTAGAATGTTTTACGCATGCCTTTCTTTATTGCTTTTTGAAAAATGAAGGCCTTTGCTTTTTTTTTCTTTTATATTTTATCAAGCATACATGTCTAAGAATGTTGTTACTAGTCATTCATTTTTTTTCTGCATTTTTGTGAGTTTTGTTAAACTTATTCATTATTTCATAATAAATTTCGTTTTAGAACAAGCGTTCTTTTATATTTTTCTAAAAAGCAATAATCAAATAATAAAGGAACGGGAAACTTAAAAAATAGTTTGAACAGATAAAATGGAAAGAATATAACACATCTCCATTCTTTTTAACACCCTTTTATAAGCTTCACTTGTATGTAACGGAATATTTTAACTCAATTTTTACCCACTTTATAAGGTCAGATTAATTTGAAATTTTGCTCACTCTTTTCCAGGACCGATGACAATACAATAATTAATAATTTTGTTCCATTGTCCTGAACAGGGTCATCGGGAATAACGATTTCCCATTTTCAGATCCCATCTTCCATCTGGCGACTAATTTCAGATCCCATTTCCAGATTTGGTGAATAATTCCAGATTTGGAAGTTGAAAGATTAAGTTACAAGTTAGTTCGATCAACTATAAAATGATATGTTTTAGTTTTTTTAAAACTATGTATAATTTATTTAAAAAATTATTAATATCTTTGAAAACCCAATAATTTTAACAATGATATGTAGTGTCATCTAGCGGTAATAAATTAAACTATATGCGCTTTTAGATTTTAATCCTTAAAATTCATCAGCAAAGGTTAAAAAAAACATTTCAAACATTGCTACAAAGCAGACACTATGAACACAAAAATGAAGATTATTCGGCGTTTTCGAAAAAAAAATGTTAATTTGCCTGAAATCTTCGGGAAATATTATTTTGTTTTTATATTTATTTATAACAAATACAATTATTTAATTCTACAGTTACAAAATATTTGTGATGCTTCATAAATATTTAATTAACAACAAAAATAATTCAACAATAAGGTTTTATAAACAGCAGAAAAAAAAGTTCTTCAAAATCTAAGAAAGTTTTTTGAATTATGAATGTGATGCTGAAAAGAGAGAAATGAAAATTTTGTTCTTTTAAATATTTACCTCCATCAGAAATAAAATATGTTATACTTAATCTTATGACAAAGATATTTATTAAAAGATTAATGCATAACATTTATTTTTCACCATTATTAGATGGAGCATGAAAGTATATCTCAAATAATTAATAAATGTAGAAAATAAGAATACTGTTATTCCAGCTGCATTTGTGAAATTTGAATATAGGCCAAATGAAAAGAAAGCTAAATTATTACGATCAATAAATCATTTAGATAAAAAACGCTTGATTTTTTTATATGGATATTGTATTGTAAATTACTAGATACCCAAATAAGCGTACATTTTTAAAGAAGCAATTTTAATGCAGTGTATTTTAAGTAATATTGAGAGGATTTCCTTATGTATTTATATATGGAGACATTTGAACAATTTCTTATATGTAGTTTACGGCACACATGAATATATATAGAGATTATTTTTAATTTTTTTACATATTTCTTTCTAAAAATAAAAAGAAGAAAAGAGAATCGCAGATGTTCAGGTACTAATTTAGAAATTTAACCTGCTTAGTATTATAATTTATCAATAGATGGCAGCCCGTAAAATTGCGTCCAAAACAATATCCACACTGTAAAATCGCTCTCTCAAAAAAGAATGAAAGCTCAAAAAAAATTTCGCTTTTACTTTGAAAATACGCTTCTTTCTGCATATTTTACATATAATTCTATTGAAGTGTGTTTAAAGAATTACTGAAAAACCGTATTCTATATTAAAAATATTTAAACACCTTATACAGACATGTTCACATTAAAGAACCAAAAACATAGAAAATAATTATTTGGCGATAATATTTTCATTTTATTCCATAAATATTTCAAGAAATCTATGCATATTTACCAGTAATTAAATTTCAGAGTTTATGTTTGTATATATATAAATTTTCTTTTTACAGAATTTCAATCGACAATTACAATCATCGTCACGAATTATTCTCTCAGTGTTGTATTCAATTCCTACTCTATTAACCCACTCTCTCTAAATAGTTATTTATAAATTTATCTTGTTCAAATTTTCAATCGTTAAAAAAATACTTTCTATTTATCCAATCAAGTTCAAATAAATTTTTAAAACTTGTAGTGGATGACATTTGATGTTAATAGAGTTTTTTCAAATATTAATTATTTAATTAAATTTAATTGAATTAATTACTGGTTTTTGCACCAATTTAGATTCGTCTCTTTTGTTGTCACAATGTAACTGTTAAAACAAAGACAAAAGGTGGCATCGAAAACCTGTGTTTCAGCCAAACTAGCCAAACCGGATGTGCATTGTTGCAACAATGCAGACAAATCATGCTCTTTTTTCAATTCCTACTATTAGTTCATTCTCTCCCTATATATATATCTTATTCAAATTTTCAATCGTTAATAAAATACTTTCTATTCATCCATTCAAAGTATTACTTCTTTTTAAATTAAATCATTTTAAGAATCCTCTGTTTCGTAAATTCAATCAAATTTGTTCCTAAATAAAAATATTTTAATACAATACTTAAATACATGTTGTGTCTTAAAATATGTTCTGTGTGCGTGTGATGTATTTAGAACTTAATTTGAGTATATTTATTCATATTTTTAAAAATACAATAATAAATAATATTTAATGCATTTCAATGTTCGGATTTTAATGAAAGAGAAAGTAGAAAATCCAGGAAAAAGTAAGTTTCACCAACAGAAACGAATTAATGTATAGATTACAACAATTGTATATCAGTTACTGAGTTTGATTTCGAAAAAGTTACTTTATCTATTGTAGAATAAAAACTATTTTTACAATAACCGTATAATCCGGCGTATAACGTACACTTTTAACACCAAAAATAAGATCGAAATTTACGGGTGCTCATTATACGCCGGGTATAAAAATGAGTGCTTTAAAATTAAAAAAGAATATAAGGATAGAAAGAAATTGGACTTCTCCATGCATCGGAACATAGTTTATTTAAAAGAAATGGCATTCCTTATGAACTTAGAGGTCTGTAGTTCTAGAAGTATATTATTTTTTACCAAGCTTGGAATACCTCGAATAAATGACTTCAAAACATAAGAGCATTGCTCACGTACATTCCAGATTTCTTCGTAAAAACGGGGGTGTGCGTTATACGCCGAATTTAAGGTAATTACACCCAGGAACATTGAAAATAGCGACCCAAGAAGAAAGCATCGGATTGAAATGAAATTTAATACACATGATGACACATATGAGAGATTCACTTGATCTCAAAAACAAGACAATTAAACGAATACAGGGTGTGCAACGGAACAAATACTGGGCAACTTCAATAGCACGTTGGACCACCTCCAGCTGCAATACATGCCGCCACAAGGGTCCGGCATTGAGTTGATTAGACACCTTATGTTGTCCTGAGGCAGATGGGCCCACAAATCTTGAACAGCCAACTCTAAATCATGTACAGAGTAACACGATGGCATCTGCCGTTTTAGCTGATCCCACACGTGCTCTGCAGGGGACAAATCGGGGGAGCGGGCCGGCCATGGAATAGTCTGAAAATGACGTAGGAAGTCTTGAGCAACTCTTGCTGTATGTGGACGAGCAATATCTTGCTGGAAAATTGCCCCTGGGAGACCATTTAGGGAAGGTCCATACAGGGGGTTGAATAATATCATCAACGTAACGTTGGCCCGTTAAGGTTCCACGCATCACAATTAAAGTGGACCGGCTATCATAGGCTATGGCCCCCAGACCATTACACCAGCTGTGCGGTCAGTGTGATGTAGAACAGTGTGGGGGAATTGTACCGCTCACCAGGGCACCTCCACACCCGTACACGGTTATCATGTGTCCCCAAAACAAACCGGGATTCATCACTAAACACAACCTTTTGCCAATCTGTGGCATTCCACATTGATCTGGCTTGGCACCACTGTAGACGCAGTTGCCGATGTTCCGGTGTTAAAGGAAGTGTACGGAAAGGGTGCTTGGATTTAAGATTTGCTTCTGCAAGGTGTCTGGAAATTGTTTGTGGAACAATTGCTACGCCTACGTCTGCTCGTATCGTTGAACGAGTCACTGTGGGGTCCACAAGTGCTTGCCGCACGATCCTCTCTCCTCGTTTTCTTCCTGTTCGCTGCAGACCTGGTTTTCCGCGCGTGGGTACCTTCTCGTGTCCACTGTTCCCAACAATTTCTAACGGCACACTCCGAACGATCCACCTGGCCAGCCACACGGCGCGTCAACCAGCCTGCAGTTTTCATCCTTCTGATCAGGCCTCTCTCAAACTCGCTTAACTGTGAGAAATTTTTTCTAGCACGTTTACCTGGCATGTTTCGCTTACCAAAGTTTTCCTACAATCGGAGGGTAATCGTCACGTTTATGAATCTTCGAATTTGCGCTGGCTTATATAGCACCCTCTTCCTGATTGTAACGCCACCTCGGCGTGTATGAGCATGCGTATTGGCACAAAACTTGGATCATTTGCATATCACATTACGCTGTACTTATTTGCAAACTTTCGCGATTGTACTTAGCTTCCTTCTTGGGTCGCTATTTTCAATGTTCCTGAGTGTATAAAGCAAATGCTATAATATTCTTTAAAATAACTACTATTTTGGAATGTGTTATCAATGTTTATTGCCTCCAATTTTGAATTAGTTATGCTGTTTTTTCAACCTAAGAAGCAACTAAAATTTTAAAAATATTTTTTTTCTCTTGTATTGTGCCAATCATGTAAACTGAATGGGATATATTTTGTAACGTAAATTTTTTCTCATTTCTTTACTTTGACTGATGTACAACTAATGAATTAAGCGATTCAAAGACGCCTGGTACAGAAGTTGTACAACAGCCAAATTAGATAAGGAATAACTGTGGTACAACATGTGTACCATAGAGTTTTAAAGGTTAATATAGTAGATTATTTTAATTATACAAAATATCAGTTCTGTGTTTTCCTTCAAATATTGTAATTTTAAAGCATAATAAGCTTTAAAATCCCTTTTATTATTATAATTTGTATTAGTTTATATTAAGAACTATTTGTATGAGTTTTTATTTATCTCCGATTAAATATTTTTTACCATTTATTTTTTTAATTAAAAATCTTGTTTTCTGAAATTTTGATAGTTAAATGAGATTTTGTCCTGTTTTATAATTTTAATATTTCTTATTCCTTTTTAATTTTTAATAAAAAGCGTCTAAGGCAAATTTGCTTTATTCTTTCACAATATTTTTTTTAAAAAAGTAGCGTTTTTTGATAAGTGCAAACATTCTGCTGTATAACTTGCAATAAAATATAAAAAAAACATTACTCTTATTGTCGCAATGTCTGCTATAGAGTATCATCAAGGATTAAATTAAATTTTCCGGCCAAACCTTTGAAAATGACATTTCGTTAATATTTGGGCAGTTTTATGTTCTCTTGATATGTATAACAAATAAGAATCTTTTAAAGCATCGACCACGCTTTTCCTGAAACGTCCACCAACAACTTAAGTTAACTGACAAAAATCAAATCAAAGATCAAATCAAAACAGTGCTTCTCAAATTTTCAATATTCACTACCCAATATTCAATCATAATTTTCATCGCGTCCCCCCTCCATACAATAACAATGCATTGAATTCAATTATACTATACTTTGATGCTAAAGCTACAATACAACTTTAATCTCTTAAGTACCAACGGCTTTTATTAACATCTCGTTCGCACAAAGCGTTAATTGCCCCGGACGACGTATATATACGTCTTTCCGAACTGCGATATTTTCTGTGTACTGCTATCCATAAAATTATTCCGAAGGCTTTGGAATGCAATAAAAGGACCTTGACAGTGTTTGCGAAGGATTTGCTCATTTCAGAGAACTTGCTTATTTGTATTCCTTTTCTACCTCCCCCCCCCCAATACATCACATAATCCCGTCTACGTAGAAAACGGTGCTGGGGAGCGAATCACGTGACTTTTAATCGGCAGTTAAGGGATTAATTATAAACCGTACAAATCATCAAGATAAGTGATAATTTTTGCATATAATTTTATTTATGACAGGCCCATGGGATCACTGGTACTTATTAAACTTGCTCTTAAATTAGTATTGTTAAACTAATTATAAAATATATTTTGCAGTACTGATACATTTATAAGTGTATTATATGTGTATTTTATTTTTTATACTGCCAGAATGTATTTTGTTTGTTTACTTTCAGTAAATTAATAACTTTTTAAAACAATATATTGTTTTGACTTTTCAATATGCTCGCGCTCCCCTCGTAGAGTTATCCCGCCCCACTAGGGAACACGTCCCGCAGTTTGAGAAACTCTGCATTAAAATAAGATACAATAACGCATAATCTTTATTCTGATCCAAATTGATTTGCTCTCTACACGTCACATACATGGAAAATCGGATCAATTATAACAAAAATACATCTTGAGCCAGTAACATCGGATATTTCGAAAAAATTCCAGCTAGTGAAATCATTGTCTGCCCTTTCCACATCTAACACTGCCTGAAACTCCTAAGCCAAAGATCCATCTATTGCAAGCAAAACCTTGGCAGCATTTGTTTTTGCTATCACAGCGCTCGCCTTCTTTCTTGCAATTTCTGTAATAAAAAAAAAATAGTTGATGAGGTAAGGAAATACTCCACAGAAGCAAGAAATTCAAAGATTCTAAAAACAATGCGATTCTTGTCTTATTTAAATACAACAAAACAGTATATACGAAAATACATGAAATCGAATTTAATCTAAAGAAAAACAAAGGTTGTATTGCATAAAAGTCTTTAAGAGCAGTATTAATTTATGCATGTGAAACTTGGTCCATGTCTCGAACAGATGAGAACATAAGTATCTACGAGAGGAAGATTTTAATATTTATTTCTGGAGGAATTCAGGAAAAGGGAACATGGCGAAGAAAATCAAATTTCGATCACTCATATAAAGAATCTGACATCGTTAACTTCATCAAAATACAACGAATTAAATAGGTAGGTCACGTTGTCAGAATGGGCGAAGACCGCATCACTAAAGAAGTCTTCAATGTCTAACCAATTGGCACACGGAGAAAAGGCAAGCCAAATCTAAGATGGATTGATGGCCTAGAAAAACATCTCCTAGTTTAGAGAACTAAGGGTTGGAGAACACTGGCAGGAAGAAGGCTGGCCTGGAGAAGGCTTCTTAAAAAGACCAAGGCTCATCCTGGGCTGTCGAGCCATTGTGGAAGGAAGAAAGGGGAAAAAAAAGAATATAAGAAATCCATTTCTTCGACGTAAGGCTGATATTTTTTATGCGAAAGTATTTTTTAAGTCTTTTTGGCATCATTACCGAACCTTTTCCGTATTATTGTCTGCAGTTAGTTAAGTAATGAGTTGTAAATTTAAAATGGTACTAAATCAGAAGTTTAACTTAATGAAATCTTTTTCAGTAGATTTTTCATCTTCGAAGCTCCGCTCTGACCATTAAATGCAATGTTTTGGTAAATTTTAAAATAATTTATATTTTTTAAGTGTTTAATACTCAGAAGAATGATGAATTTAATACATAAATAAAAAAAGAGTGGAAGAAGAAAATTGTACAAGCACAGTTATAAATAACAATGTTCAGTATGAAAATTGACCCCGACACCAATCTTGCGAATTCTTATGCAAAATGACCTTCCGAATCCAAATATAATGCCCATTCAGGCTAACTTTGGATTCAGGCTGCTATTTTGCATAAAAATTATCAAAAATGGCATCAACACTCCCCCCCCCCTTTTTTTTTGCAGAGCAGCGTAATTAGTTATAAAAAAGAATTTACTCACCCTTCATCTCTCTCAGTTTCACTTCGTAGCGCTTTCATTCCAATGGCTGTAATAGATATTAATACTTTTTTTAAAAAAAAGAATATGCATAAACAACTATTTTTGAAATATAAGGTTAATGAAAAATCTTTAATGGTCAGCAGAAAAAGTGGGGCATTAGCTGTATTTTTATGAAGATTCAGTTTCAAAAATGATGAATATCAAAGCGTATTTTAAAACAGGGATTATACTTTTTTTTTTAATACGAAAACATTTTTTTACTACTCTGAGTGACTTTTAAGCTACTTTTGCCGATGTATTTAGCGACAATTGAAAGTGATAGTAGGTAATCATGGTTAATTGGAGGCATAACACTTCAGTTTGCTGATTTTGCTTTGCATTACCGGTTTGTTTGTTCTTGATTTTCATGAAGTTCCTTTTCAGTGATATGGAAATGTAAATAGAGATCTAAATAAGTCACAATATAGTTAAGGTGATCCACCATATTAGTAATCTAAGTATAAAATTATACCTTTAGTGGTCCATGAAGTTCTAAGGGTTGAAGACCTTTGTTATAAATCACTTACGACAAAAGCAGTTCTGGCTTCCCCACCTCGAGTTCATTTTACTTCAGGATGAAACAGAGTCAACTAATTAAAAAGATGAACAATTTAAAAGTAATGCGAAAGTTAAAGAAATCTTTACTTATTAGAGTTATCGAAATAATTTTTTTCTTATGGAATTCTATTTTTATGGCTTTAATAAGGAAAGGAACATTCAGCAGTGAAATGCGGCAGCTATTAAAGAAAGTGGAGCATGGATACTTTATTCCACGCTTAACCGAAAATAGAATAATAAAATTATTGAATGTCCTGTGACAAGAGTGTAGACTAAGCTCTTCTTGTGATAGACAGCCCATATTGGTCTCTCTCTCTTTTACTAATGAGAAAGTCATGTTTTTAATCTTGAAGCACTTAATTGTTATGATAATAAGACTCAACACATTTTCAATACAGATGGCTTCATGTGATGCATTTGCTGTAATTCTTTATGCGGAATATAGGTGATATACACTGAAGACCCAAAATATTATGACTACCTTCCCATTAAAGCGTTGCAATGCCCGAAAAAAAGAGGGGAAATCGCGTTGGTGTGGATGCTACAAGTTCTTGGTAGATAATTAGAAATAGATTGTCCTGAGTATCTAAACAGGGGGCACGCAAAGTCGAGATATTCCAAAATGGAGGTGTTTGATCTCTAAGTTGCCTTTCTATGAAAGCCCGAATGTGCTGTATCGGATTAAGACTCGGCCAGAACATTGATTAGAACTCATCATTATACTCCTCGAGCCACTCCAACACAACTCGAGCCTTCTTGCATAGGTCGCTGTCCTACTGCAAGTTTAATTTCCAGTTGGGAAGACAGACGCTATGTAAAAATGCAACTGAACCACAATTTTCATATAGTCTGCAGCTTTTATGGTCTGTTTTACCACAGCTAAGATCCTTAAAGCCACCAATGAGAACGTCATCCAAAATATAATACCATCAGCAGCAACCTGTGCTGTAACTGTTGGGAACAATTGTTCGTCTGAAAAGCAGCCTAAAACTACCATCAACGTGCTGAATCAGAAATTATGATTCATCCTACCAGGCAAGTCTCTTCCACTTATCTACGATTCAGTCTCTACGTTCCCGGGTCCAATGTAGGCGTAGTAGACGATGACGCTTGGTCAAGAGAGCCATACGAGTGGGACGTCTGCTGAGCAGTCCGATATACAACAGTGTCCGTTGAACCGTGTGTTCCGAAACACAAGCACTTAAAGGTTCATTGGTCTGTCCGCTGAGCCATCGTCTAGCTCCGATTTTGCTTTACCAAGCCGGACAGCTTCAGGTATTCTTTTTCTTTCACGACACGTGGATTTCTAACAGCTTCGCATCTACTTCTGGTTTCACCATCCTTTATCCACTTCGCATCAATACTAACCTGGCAACAATGGCAGATCGAGAAGAGGATCTGGCAACGACAGAGGAAAAAAGGTCGGAACGGGAGAGAAGAGAGGGAGTGACGAAGAAAAGCCGGGGGTCGTGAAAAGTAGACACGGCTGAACGATGTATCGTAATCCTGTAACATCGCAATATATTCTTTATTTTAAGAAATGTCCCATCGAAAGTGGGGAATAAAAACAGTGGGACCAAATCCTGTCTGCAATTATTTTCTTGTCACAATTCGAACACGGTCGGAAAAGAACTCACGAGTTTACACTGGTGTCAGAAGTGGGGTGCAATGGAGCAAAAGTTAAAGGATTAAAATATTTCAAATTGATCGGTGTTCGTACTACAAAGTTGTGAACAAGGGCTAGTGGACATTCACAGTTTGAAAAAAATTTTTAAGAAGAAAATGGAATCCTGCGGTGTATTTTCAAGTTGATGACCACGTGGATCCCGAATTCTCTTGCAGTTTCAAGTGAAAAATCATGATCTTCATACATACAGAAATTTGCTATCACCTGCCGAGTTGGCCAGGCTATGGAATAAACAGATGCCGTATTTTTCAGTTTCTGATGAATGAGTCGTGATTCGAAAGTGTTCAAGTACAGAAACAGCTTTCATGTCGAGGTAAGTGGCTATTGTTCCCTAAAAAAATATTGTGTGAATATTTAAAAGAGTAATGGGATGCATTCATATTTAATTTGTTTTTTTTTTAATAAAATAGAAAAAGCAGATATCTGAAAAGAAAATTTCATTGGTTTATTGCAATATTCTATGTTGTTGTTGGATTATTGTTTAGATGAAATAAGAAAATTGTGTACTTATTTTACCTGAAATGATAGGGTATCATTTTAAATGTTGTAAAATATGGTATTTAGAGTTCTAGTGTTAAACTATAATTTCTTTTTATCATCATTCTTTACTGTTTCGAAGTTGTCTCAAAATTAAAATCTGGGTATAGAAAGTGTTTTGCATAACAATTCAGTTTGCAGAATTAAAAAAAAAAAAAAGAATTAGACTAATTTATCTTGAAATAATGGTTTGAAAAATGTATGTTTGAGTGGGTGAAAAATATCCATTAAAAAAAAAAAATGTGTATATGTATTTCAAGTAGACGGACTTCCCTGTTAAAATGTTGTAAAAAATAAGAGATTTTGTAGGTTATTTATGACTCAGAATATATGGCATGTTTTTTTTTTTATTATATGATAGTTTTTCATTTTAAGCAAAAGTGTTGCAATTTGTCAGTTAGTTGATAGTTTAATGCAATCTGATGTTATTTCCTTTACTCGTAATTTATGATGTATATATATATTGGTTTTTTGTTTCCTGCATAAGATTCTTCTTTTAATTAAAAAAAAGAAACTAAGAGTATATTTATGATTTGAGAAATACCCCTAAGGTAATGTAGCTAAAGTATGTTGTTTTAATTGTGTTTTTTTTTATTTTGAAAAAGGTTCTGCGTTCTGATTAGTAACAAATAACTGTGTGTCTCATATAAGTTTTATTGTAAACATATTTCGTATTGTGTTTCTGAAATTTGAGTACTCTTAGAAAAAACGAGTAGAATTTTTCTTGCTTGTTAAATATATAGTACTAGGTCATTTAAGTGTTTGTAGTTAAATTTGTCAGAAGGTAATTTGGCATTAGGTTTAGCTTGATTAAAAATGGCATTTCTCATTGGACGTAAGAAAAATGACTTAATTCAATTAGCGCGGGACTTAGATGAGTCACCTGATCCGTCTATGTCTAAAATTGTTTTAAGGGAATTTAATAATCTCTAGTAAATATTACAAGGAGGAAGAGGCAAAAGAGTTATTGGAAGTTATTACAGCCGAAAGGTTAGAGACAGAACAGCGGCAAAAAAACTAGAACAACAAGAACAAATATCAATTGAAAAATTACGCTTGAAATGGAATTATCTAGGATCGCTAATCAGAGTGCTAATCAAATAACGGTCAAACCTCACGTGTAAAATCTTTAGATGAAATAGTTAAAATGGTTAGGCTCTTAACTGTAAAGGTACCCAATAAATCAGACGGGTGGGAATATTTCTTTTCTAGTCTTGAAAGGCTTTCGCTAGTGAAATGGTTAGCGACGAGTTAAAACCGAAGGTTTTGTTATGCATGTTAGGAGACAAAGTGTCAAACTTATTAGTTAACCTAGGCGAAGAAGAATTAAAAAGATTACGAATCTTTAAAACAGGTTGTACGCAAGGAGTATGAACCATCACCAAAAATATGTTTAGAAAATTTTAGAAAGGCCAAACGTAACTCTGACGAAACTTTCTCTCAGTTCGCGTCCCGTTTAACATCGATGTGGTTATACTACTGTAAGTTAAGAGGTGCGAATGATTTTGAGTCAGTTAATCAACTTATCGTAGCAGATAAAATGTTTGAAATGTTGGATTCTGAGACGGCGACCCATATTGGTGTGCTCCAAGGGGAAGAATGGTACAAACCCAGGGACTTGGGCAAACAATGTGATATATTTTATGCTTCCAAAGGGAAATCCTACGATGAATCTGAGAGAGCTAAATGGAATGATAGTGAAAAGAGAAGTTTTAATGGTAGTTGGGGAAAACAGCCATTTGGGGAGAAAAAGTTCGATAATTTTTCTTCTGGGAAAAACTTTGATAAGGGTCAAGTAACTGAAATTAAAAAATTCGCTGGTTTCACCTGCGGATCAGATAAACATTTTAAGCGGGATTGTCCGAAAACAAAGAGGTAGATAATAAAAGACTTAATGAGAGTAAGGTGTCAACAGAAGGGACGGAAGTGGTAGATGGGACGGTAGCTGCTAGAGTTGATGTGCTAGGTAAAGTCATTCCTAGACTGGCCATTGAAGACAAATTAAGTAAATTAGTGAAAACATCTATTAGTGTAGATGGGAAATTAGTTCATGCTTTATTGGATTCTGGTACGGAAATTACTGTTATCAAGAAAGACTTAGTTCCTGGAATCTCGGTTGAAGGAGCTTCCACGATTTATTTGAAAGGTATTTTCGGTCCAGCGGTTAAATGTCCTTTAGTATATGTTCCAATTGGTCTTGCTACCGGTGGCCAGGTTAAGGTGGTGCACCAGCAAGTGTTATGTGCTTTGGCAGAAGTTTTGGTAGAAGACGTGTTGCTTCCACCAGAGGTTTTGGATATGTTGGGAGGAGCCCAGAGTGAAGAGAATTCACTGGCTCAAAGCTCTCAGGACCTGAAGGTTGACTCAGGAAATGTAGATGAAACCGAGGTTTCGTCGGGTATTCTGCCAGAGAAAGCACAGGGAGCACATTGAGGATTCTCAAGGAATATTACTTCATGTCGGAATGAAGTGGGAACATTGGGTACTAAGGATGAGGAGGTGACCGCTGAGATGGATAAAAGGAATCATGGTGGCTGATAGTTTTCGTTCCGAACAGGAGTGTTGTGCCGAGTTAGCATTGGTTTGGAAGTATGCTAAGGAAGGCAAAGGAAACTACTATGAAGTAGATGGATATCTATTTCGTAGGGATAAAATACTCGGGGAGAGTATTGGGCAGCTGGTAATTTCGAAGTGCAGAAGAACTGAGGTGTTGAAACTAGCGCATACTTCAGTGTTCAGTAGTCACATGGGGCCCAAGAAGACGATTGAACGAATCAAGTATTCTTTCTTTTGGGAGGGTCTGAGGGCCGATGTGAAGAATTTTGTCATGTAAAGAATGTCAGCTCACTCGATCGGTTAGGATTAAAAAGACCGACCACCCATTACACCTGTGGCAAGGCCTGAATTGCCATTTCAGGTGGTGAATATGGATCTGATAGGTCCAATTGATCCATAAGCTCAAAGGGACATAAATATATTTTATGTCTGGTTGATCAGCACTAGGTGGGGGCGAGGCGGTGCCATTGACTGAACTAGTCTCAGTGCGAAGGTAGCCTGTGAAGCTTTTGTTAAGCTAAAAGAATTACCTTGTGAAGTAACTAGTCTTGCTACCCCTGATGCCAATTTACCTTTCCAGGTGCATTGTGATGCATCAGATTATGGGGGTTGGTTGCTGTCTGATACAGCAAGATACCGAAGGAATTTACAGGCCAATAGCTTTTGCTAGTCAAAAATTCAATGCTACGCAAAAGAACTGGGCAAGCATCGAGAAAGAGGCCTGGGCAGTGTCATACGGGTTGAATAAATTCGACAAATGGATTTATGGTGCCAAGGTGGAGATCATTTCTGATCATAATCCCCTAAGTACCTAAATCAAACCACTCCAAAAGTCCCAAGCTAACCCGTTGGGCACTGGCGTTACAGAGATGGAATCACCCCATTACTCACAGGCCAGGTATACAACATAGGAGTGCAGATGCATTGTCTAGATTAAGATAAGGACTGTATTGTATATATTTAGTGTTTTTTTTGTATAATGTGTTTTTCCATGTATCTGTTTGCAATCCCATTACAGTTTAGATCTTTCTGGGAACATAGTCACTTATTTCAATTGGGTGAACTATTAATATTATTTCATGTGTTTGTTTTAAAGGAACTAGAACAATCATCAAGACTTTTGACTGTTGTAATTATTGTGTGTTCTGTTTGTGAATTTTCTGTTTCACGGTTTGTGAATTTTCTGTTCCTGGTGTCTGAAATGGTAAAATCAGCCACAAGGGGCAAATTTTACTCTTAGGTGGGGCGTGTAAGGAACTACTGCCTGCACCTGGCAACAGGTCGAACAAGAGAGGAGATAGAGAAGAGGATCTGGCAACGACAGAGGAAAAAAGGTCGGAACGGGAGAGAAGAGAGGGAGTGACGAAGAAAAGCCGGGGGGTCGTGAAAAGTAGACACGGCTGAACGATGTATCGTAATCCTGTAACATCGCAATATATTCTTTATTTTAAGAAATGTCCCATCGAAAGTGTGGAATAAAACAGTGGGACCAAATCCTGTCTGCAATTATTTTCTTGTCACAATTCGAACACGGTCGGAAAAGAACTCACGAGTTTACACTAACAATGGCAGATCGTGAACAACGTACACTTTAGGAGATACTCGTTCTGTGGGAACCTCCCTGGGTTCCACCCTGGACACTAAGATTAATTTGAGGCAAAGAATGACCAGACGCCATTTGTATAATAATAACTTATATTTATTCACTTGGTTCAAATATCAAAAAA
This sequence comes from Trichonephila clavipes, assembly GCA_019973935.1. NCBI lineage: Eukaryota > Metazoa > Arthropoda > Arachnida > Araneae > Nephilidae > Trichonephila > Trichonephila clavipes. The sequence continues at coordinate 235,486 of BMAU01015682.1, read as the reverse complement.
TCTAATAACAAATATTAGGCTTTATGTCTACGTCAAAAAGGGATATACCTTTAATATTAACTTAATTATGAAATAGGAAATTAATCAATAACTACGCGCAATATCAATAAGGTTTACCGGAATAGGAGGTCTGAGAATACACGCAACTTGAATTAGTAGCTTTCATTAACTTAAATTAATTTTATTATACTAACGCTTGTGGTAAGCGGTATTAAACTAGAATATATCACCTGGTAGTACTTTGATCTCTTCAGGTATATTAACTTCCTAAGGTTCCTTCGCTGAGTACTAACAGCAATGCTCCACTATCGTAATCCAATTGAATCCTATAAACTTTTGTCACTACTGCTGCTGGCTCAATAGCCTTCATCTCCGCTAACTTACAACGCTCTACTTAAATACCCTATCTACTTTACATATCCCGTTTTCTCCTTTTAGAGTTGATTGGAAATATACGCGAATTTACAATCCCCAAAGACGCCTAAGAATATTAGTGGAAAGGTTCCGTAAAGATTCGTCACAATTCCGATCCTTCAGGTATTATAATCTGCCCTCCATCAAATTCGCTTAGATAAGCATCATTTGTCATCACTCAAAAAAAATAATTGCTGATGATTCTTTACCTTTTCCAGCAGTAGTTAGATATCATTCCCCCTTAATCGCGTGCCGCCCAAGTCATCCAGGAGAATTTCTTGAAGAACGTGAGGACCGTATGATTTTTGTATCATCAGTGTATATTTTGAATCTGCTAATAGTAAACCATGCAGATTTTTCTTCTAAAAATGAATAATCATGAAATTTTAATTTTTTTGTAAAATAAATGAAAATATCTGAATGCAAAAAGTGATCACAAAAGAATGCCTAAGAAATTCCAGTTTTAATACACAGCGTGTTTCATATTTTATTTAAAGCTCCTGTTCACACGAAACGAAGTTTAACAATCTCTAGCAGAAGAATGGTTTTGAACAACAACGTGCTGTAGTATAAAGCAGGGGTGGTGAACCCTTATGGATCAACGTGCCATTTTTTCTCAAAAAGTGTTTAATGAGGTATAGACGTGCCATCAAATATTTTTAACTTGTGATGGGAAAAAAATAAAACTGAATACTAACAACTCAAAACTCTTTATTTACTACGAAAGAAATACCTTTTGCACTGTATAGTAGTAAATGTTTTAGTTATGCGTGTAATTCAAATTAAAGTAAAATTGGTGTGACTTCTGTTGTTGCAGATTGTGGATGACAAATAAAATATATTAGGAATGTAAGATGTTACTTTTTCAGTAGAATGCATGTTGAATTGGAGTCATGTACAAAACGATTTCTGAGCAATTATTTATTTTTGCTGTTCACTTTTTTCACAAGAGGATTTGTGATTTGGTCGCCAAATTTTTTCACAGACGATGTTCAGCATACCACTGTTCCAGAACATAAGACAAACCGCTTCCATTTCATCTAATAATGTGGATTTTCTAAATTCAAAAAGTTTGAAATTCTCTGTTACATTTACTATCTTACACTTTTTTTTTGTTCTTTTGCTCAACTAGTCATGTTAAATAACAGTTGAAAATCGTAATAATACAAAACTTTAAAAGACAGTTATGTCAAAGAAATTGACCTTGTCCTGAACGTAGACAAATGTTGCATCATAAGCAAATGTAATCCAGGACGTAACAAAGGGCAAGAAAATAACAAACAAGTGTGCTCCCACCGTTTTGCGACCGATCCCTCGAGTTTGTTTGCAATGCTTCATAGTGAACTTCGTGTCATTTTGAAATTAATAAGAATATGACAAAGGCGTAAAAATATTGTGCTGCGGCCATTGATGGCACGCGTGCCATGGTTCGCCATCCCTGCTATAAAGTCAAATTTACAGTTAACACATACAATATCCATATGTATACATAAGTGCTAAACATTTTTTAAAATATTGTTACATGTTTTTTTTTTATCTATTATAAAACGCCCCTTCGTCTGTTAATAGGAATCAATACTGATTTTTATTCTTTTTGTATTCTTACAATTATTTAATAACTTTTTCCGTTTTCTTTCCATGAAATTTAATGTTGGTTCATATCATGATTTGCAAATGCCCATTTCATCTATTGACGCAAAAACTGTCCCAAAGAGTTTTTCGTCAGCCACGCCTTACCATATAAATTTGGCGCTTTTTGATAAAAAAAGCAAAAACTAGTGGGTCCGTGTTTGAATCTATTTTAAAGTTCACTTTTTTCAGGAGAGCCCCCACCCTTGGCGCGAATTACTTTTTGGCGATAATTGCGCCGTCATGCAACCACTTTTAAATACAACATAAGACAACACCGCTAAATTTTCTAGAATTTTCGTCATTTGTGGGCGCGCATTTCAAATTTCATTTTGTTGTTGTTGGCACCAGGTTGAAATTCTGCGCTTGTTAATACACGTTAGAATTTTTGTTCGTTATTGAATGCTAAAGCAAGAAATAATTGATTGAATGGTGTATAAAACATTAATTGCTTCACAGTTATGAATGTCCTAAATGTAATGAGACAAATGAGATTAAATGAACGAAAGAGTGTTGTTTTGGACGTAACAAATGGAAGATGTAACAAAAAAAGGTGTGAATACGCATGATGTTTGCAGAAGTATAAGAAAGAATTTGGTTTTCAATAGTTCATAGTTAATTTGCATTTTGAAATAAAATACGTTTTCTCCGAATCACAACAGCCCAAAATATGTTCGACCATTACCACGCGTGCCATTTATGGCGTTCGCCATCACCTCTATAAAGTCAACGAGACTTTAACACAGAATTTTTATGTAAAAGCAGTTGTTACAAGTTTTTATAATATTATAAAATCAACAATAGGAATCAATACTGTTTTATTTTTTATCTTAAATTATTTAATAACTTTCTGTATTGTTTCCATAAATTTTCATTGGTTCATATATCTTATACTGCTATATTTACGCAAAAACGTTGTCGGGTTTGCTTGCCCACATTACATTTCATTTTCGCTTGGTTTTTCCGATAATAAAAAGCAGAAAACTATGCTTCCGTGTTTGAATCTATTGATATAAATATGGGATTTAGTAAACTTTTAACTTCGATAGAGAAATTGAGTGCTATTTAGTTAACTCAGCAATTAATAAGTTATTGAATCAAATTTAAAAAAACAATGTATCCATGTCTTGGATTCATAGTGAGCAAAATTTCGTCACTTAAAGTGACTCATTTTAAACACTTAGACCCAATAGTAAATAATGGCAATGATATAAAAATTGAAATCAAAGATAGAATCAATATGGCTAATAGATGCTATCACGGATTGCGAAACCAGTTTTAATCTAAATACATAAGTAGCAAAACAAAAATACAGTTATACAAGGCTTTAGTAACGCCAATGGTTTTATAGGACAGCGAAAACTGGACAACTAACAAAGAAGACGAAGAGAAACTGATGACTTTCGAGAGAAAAATCTTAAGAAAATTTTTTGGTGCAATTAGAGAAAACGATACAACACACCGAAATACAGAGAACTCAACATAATCAAAGTAATCAAGGCTTCCCAAATAAGACAGCTAGGACATGTATTTCGATTTTGTGATGAGAATCCTATAGAGAAAATTACTTCAAACTCTTGAGGGAAAACGGAAAAGAGGAAAACAAAGAAAAAGTGGATGGATAAAGTGGAAAAGTGGTTGAAGGACTTGGGAGTTAACCGATGGCAGAATATAGCATTGAATAGATCAAGATGGTGTAAGCTATTTGAGACAGCCTTGATCCGTAACCGGGTGTAGTGCTTGGAAAGAAGAATTCACAGAAATACTTATAAAATTTTTAAAAGGGCTCGATACCAGGCCTATAATAATACAACAAAATAGTTTCAGTGGTGTAACGTGCACCCCTGCGAATCCCGTAACGCGGAAGGGATGGGAGCAAGATTCTAAGGGGCCCCTGATGTTATGGTTTTGCAATCCCTTGTAAGATCTGGCTTGGGGTCCAAAACCTGACTTTGCAGGTGGGGGCCCTAATATTTTCCTTTACACCACTGAAAATAGTTATAGATTACCTGAATTTCTTGAAATATATTAAATATATCACAACATAAGAAGAAAAAAAAATCTTAAAAATACTCATTCGCATATTTTCTATATGTATAATTTTATTCTTTTTAAACTAAACTATTGTAGTCTATATTTTTAAATATTTATTTTGAAAGAAAAAAGTGATGCATTCCGATATAAATTCATTATTATCTTTTTCATTACGCTTGGAGTTAAACCGTGACCGGTTTAAATAGAGCCTATAGTAGTAGCAAAGCAGTATTTCATGGGGGAAATATGTAAATATAAAGATATGTAATATTTATCGAAAGAAAGTTAAAATAAATATTCAAATATATATACCTTTCATAGCAGGAGTTGCTTCTACAAGACAGTTCACCATTAGTATGAATACGAAACCAATTACCAGTTTATTCATAATTGTCAGCAGAGAAATCTATTTTAAAAAAGAACAAGTAATATAATTTTTTTACGTCAAATCCTACTAGAAAAACGTACTAGTGCCATCTGTTGCAGTTAATTGTAACTACGACAGAAATAACTCAGAATAAATTTAAAATTAAAAAATAAAATTTAATTAATTGATTAATATTTGAAAAAAACTATATTAACATCAAGTGTCATCCACTTCAAGTTTAAAAAAATTCATTTGAACTTAAATGGATGAATAAAAAGTATTTTATTAACGATTGAAAATTTGAACAAGATAGGGAGCGAAATAATAGTAGGAATTGAAAAGACATTTGAGAAATAAAAGAGCAACCAAACTAAATGTCTGTTTTTTGATAAGCCTTTGAAGTAATCAGGACATTATCGCGAGGAATCAATCAAGGGAATCTAAATGCACAGCTTTCTAATATTAAAAGAACGATTACCAATTTGTTCGATATCTTTTTTCTGGAAAAGCGTGTTTTTTCTTTAAAAGTATTACAAATGCTCAGTTTCTTCTCAAAAGGAATTAACTTTCATATACTGATAACTCTTGAAAATTGCAAAATGTTTTTCAAAAACGCAGTTCTGAATTGCTATAGGTTATTTTGAATGAGCTTCGTAGCACATTTTCAAAATTACTTACTCATTTTTTTCCTATGAAAAAAAAAACTATCTGGAATAAAATTTTTAAAAAAATTAAGGAAGCTCACACACACACACATATATATAAAGGGTGTTTTTTTAGAGGTATAGAACTTTAAATTGCAATAAAACAAAGATGTATTATTCGATTGACATGAATTTTTTTTTTCGAAAGATAATCTTGTGGCATTACATTTTAAATATGATTTCTGGCATAGGACTGCCACGGCTGGCTCGGATGTAGTCCAATCTAGACGTCCAATTTTCGATGACTTTTTCCAACATTTGTGGCCGTATATCGGCAATAACACGGCGAATGTTGTCTTCCAAATGGTCAAGCGTTTGTGGCTTATCCGCATAGACCAATGACTTTACATAACCCCACAAAAAATAGTCTAGCGGTGTTAACGTGTTTTTCAATAAATCGATTGTGGCACGAGCTGTGTGACATGTTGCGCCGTCTTGTTGGAACCACAGCTCCTGGACCTCATGATTGTTCAATTCAGGAATGAAAAAGATAGTAATCATGGCTCTATACCGATCACCATTGACTGTAACGTTGTGGCCTCCATCGTTTTTGAAGAAGGATTCCACCAGCCCATAAAGCGCACCAAACAGTCAATTTTTCTGGATGTAACGGTGTTTCGACATACACTTGTGGATTAGCTTCACTCCAAATGCGGCAGTTTTGTTTGTTGACGTAGCCATTCAACCAGAAGTGCGCTTCATCGCTAAACAAAATTCGCTTATGAAAATCGACCATCATTTTCGAAATAAAATTGCACAATTTGAAAGCATTGTTCAGGCGTGAGTCTATTCATGATGAATTGCCAAACCAAACTGAGAATAAATCACTTAACAGCTGTTAAATCGGTCACCATCTTGGAAAGTAATGCCAACTTAAACTTCTATACCTGGAAAAAAACACTCTGTATATATATATATATATATATATATATATATATATATATATATAAAATTACCAAATCTGGGATCAAATTTGAAAGGATTCCAAGGTATCCGACTATCCTAAAATAGTGAATTTTGCCAAAATTGACAATTTTTTTTATGATTTTATTTTATAGGCCTTCTTATTATTTTAATGAAAATACTAAGTTTATCATTTTCCATTCACTAGAACAAAAACTACAGGTGTTTTAGTCAAATCAGGTGTCACTAGTATGAGCAAGATGTCATACTTTAATATGCGTTTTACTCGAAATGTGTTTTATTGAAAATGCTCAAATGAGGACAACGATTTCTCAAAAAGTTTTAAAAATTATTAACTGAAATTTTTTGTGCATGTTCTGTATGATAGTAGAAATGTTTTTATCCTCAGATTTATCAATCACTGTTTTATTACAAAATTTACAGTCACTTATGTGAATATAATAACTGTTTTATTAAGCAATTTCATATAAGGTCTAAAGATAAACTAAGATAAAGAGATCATCACTAAGATAAAGTGTTCTAGTTTTTGTAAAAGCTAAAATATCTCTTATCCTGAAGGTTATTTCAAAAAGGAACAGCAAAAAGCAACACATCAAAATTTAAAAAAAAAAATTCTTCATAAACTTTTTGTACAGAATGGGCCCCGTTTATGTAATTTTTTGTAAATTTTTACCCATTTTTTTCCATTTTAATAATAATAATTTCCTTTTCTCCTCTTAATTTAGGCATATTTTTCTAAAATGTACTAAATAAATCTAAAAACCACAAAAAAGTTCTCATATCTACATTATTTTTAAAATTTCTCTTAAGTAGAGTCGGATACCTTAAATCCTAAGCTAGATCAAGTGGTAAGATTCAATCGGTAGTTTTGTAATATTTCGCGGAAATACCTTTCTAAAAACCTTAAAACTTTCTGAATATCTAATTGTGGTAAAAAAAAACTGCGTATCATCATTTATGTAATAATATTTTGGAAATGCAAGCTTTTTAAAGAATAATCTTGTGTATCAGATTTAACCTTAAAATTCGTTGATAAAGTGATTTAAAAGACCAAGAACCAATAGTTGAAGGTATTTTGGAGACATTACATATGCATTCGCTTAGATTGATTTAATAACTGCTAATTTATCTTCTAAAAAATGCTGAAAGAATGGCATAAACACACAAAAAGTCTTACCAGTAAAAAGAGTAAAGATTAAACCTTTTCTACTTATGTTCGAATAGAAATCTTGGGCTCGCTTTTATATTAGAATATTAAACAAAAAATCAACAAGTCCCGTATATTTAAGCACAGCAGTAGATTCAGTATCAGTTATAATTATGTACAGAGACAATTCTTTTATTTTCCTATTTAAATGTCAAAGAAAAAAATAACAAAAAGTATTTTTCTTAGCATATTCGCCATTTGTAACAGATGTTTCAAGCAATAGATTAAATTGTGCTGCTTATTTTCTAAATCAGAACGAAGTAGCTTGTGTAGATCCCCAAAAATAAAAATGTTAAATTTTTAACCATTCATGTAAAACGTTTTGGAAAGGTAGTAGATAAATGGAAATGTTTTTGATTTTAAGCATCATCATATAACGATCTTTGACAGTCCGTTTTTCTGCTTTCTTATGATTTAAGTTACGCGATATCAGGTTTTGAATATGTAATTCAAGAATATGATGGCCGTGGGTAGCCTAGTGGTTAGAGCATCGGATTCCAGACCGGAAGGCCTGGGTTCGATGCCCGATGCCGCCAAATATCTTCTGAGTACACACGGAGTACGTGCTCGTTAAATCGGTGGGTCCGAGAGTCTTGTGGGCTGAATCACGAGTGCAGGGGACTGGAGAATATTTCCCTCCCCTTCAGTTCCATGCCAAAATTGTAGAGGTGGAGATAGGTGGTGTCGCCATCTATCGTCCCTTCGGGGAATTTCGCCGAGCTAATTCGTAGTGTCACCTGTATGGTGCTCAAGGCCTAGGCCAACGACAGGCTTACTTCTAGCCCCTTGCCACGATGAATTTCGTGAGCCTCGTTTTGACTACGTTCAGACAGGTGGGATTAGCCCCAACAACAACAAGAATATGATGTTTAACGTACATGAAAACATCTGTTCCCTTCCTTTAAAATTTCTTTACTTTAAAACGTTAACTGGAATTTTAGACGAAGTGAATAAAATGTTATCTGATTAATCCAATTATTATTCTTTGGTGTTATATTTAACTAGTCATTATCTACCCACATTACTAGGTATTGTATTTCAGGGTGTTGTATGACTATATATATATATATATATATATATATATAATATATATATAAAGTTGTTATCTAAGTCATAGCATTAAGCTTTTGATTGTATTAAAAACTCTGTTGTTATTTATGCCACCTGATCAACAGTAACATCAGATCAACACCCGTGGCAAGGGGCTATGTTTTAAGCGTGTCGTTAGCCGTAGCTTTGAGCACCAAACAGCTTACAGTACGATTTTCTCGATTCCACCTCAATTTTGAGGTAGTATACCCTTTGAGGTGGTCAGGAACCTTCCACCTATTTTTCCCTTCCACCAACCTTACGAGAGGACTTGTGACTCGACGGCTATTTAGGGTCCCCCCATTCCACAAAGGCATTATACATTTACAAACATCCATGCCTTCTCCGGGATGCGAACCCAGGCCCTACGGCACAGCAGTCAGCGTCACTAGCGAAAGTAAAAGCATTTTTACAGCCCTTTATGTAAAGGTCTCGCCTGCTCGCCTAAAGGTATGGGAGAAAGGGAAGGAAGACTAGCCATATTCAAAATCCCTTAATTTATTTACATCACAAACCACAACACAAGTTCGATCAACCAAAGTTAAGAGATGCACCGAATTAATAAATATGAAGACAATTAACGAGGTACGCGAGGTATGAGAAGACTTTAATTAAATAGGACACTCTTACGTCACTTCAACAGCTCTGCCTTCTTAGCTACCTAATCTAGATTCAATCTCAAGTGACAGATAGTCATCTTAAGTAGTACAATAACAATTACTTAATACCAATGCTTCACATTAAATTTGATTAATCACTGCTCCGCTAGCAATCTACCCTATACCTCTCTTCTTCTGACCTGAAAGCCTAGATTTTATACAGTAGTCTTAATTTGCATGTTCACACTCTCTTCTTCGGAGGAGGCTTTCTAATAAAATAATTTTTAAGGACCAAAAATTCCCACTTGCATCATAGTATCCATTTATTTTTGCAGCTGGCCATCAAACTGAATATCTGATCAACGTCATTATCTCTCTCTCATTTAGATATCCCAAAACTGTCAAAGTTTAATTCGAAATACCCAATTATATCCTTCATAATCTAATAAAAAGCTTCATAATTGTTTTGTATTCGTTCTTTTAAAAAAAATTTTAAAATAATTTGGAAGATGATTAAAGAATAATTTTTTTAAAATATGCCACTGAGTAGAATTCGTTCTAGATTCAAAGCTAATCTAAAAATAAAGAAATACAAGATGTAATTATGATAAATGCCTCAACTAACATAACGTTATAATGCATATTTTTGAAATAAAACTTCTTATACATACTTACTGTCGTAATATGAACAAAGAGAAGAAAATTAATACTTTATGCGAGTTATAGTTAAATTAAAAATTCTCACTATAATTTAATTCTTAAACGTTTTTGTGTATTATAAAATAAGAATGTTTCAAAAATTGATTCTTCAGAGATACGAAATTTTTTCTTTTCAAATTTTAATGAAATATGTTACATCAGAACAGATATTAAGAAACCCCTGATTTTTTGGAAATAATTTGAGTAAAAATTTGCCTGAAACTCATGTTTTTCCAGATTAAAGAAGGAATATTATGAAACCAGAAAGCATAAATATATTTAAAGTTTGTAAAATAAATTAACTGAAAAAAAAGTTTCTTTTGAAAAAGGGCATAATAAAGTATTAAAAATAGAGTATGTATTATAATTTACAAGGAAATGTGTGCGTTTATTTTCTGAAATATCTTAATGTAAGAAAAATGTTATGCTTGGTTTCAGTATTTTATAGAATAATATATTCCAGATAAAATTTCTATCTGTCCTTTTACTTCAAACAAAACACCACATATTAATTAATTGTTCTGTGAAAAGTTTGTAATGGACAGTTCATGAACTCTAAGAAGTATTGTTACTTAAGAAAATGCTTCAATCGATTAAAACATTAAAAATATTTTTATTGGTGTAATACACTTCTAAAATTAAGTTCATAATTGGTAAAAGCAGATAAGAACTGTAACTTATGGTATCCGACTACGTTCGGATCCGTGATTTTAAAAAAGCGCATAAACGGATAATTCTCATGATATTTAGTAGTTTCACTTAAATTAGAATACATGTATAAAATTATTTTAAGAACATTTTGACAAAAAAATTTATTTAAATACAATATTTTGGCAAAAAATTAACTTAGAATAATCTTTTTTCCAAATGTTCTCCTTTTGTAAAAATTGCTTCTATTATTTTTATGTTTTGCCTGTATATAGTTCAGATCTCTCTACAGAGGCTCAACTATGAAAAATTCACATTATTTTCAGAGTTACCACCAATTGAAATAATTATCGGTGTTTTTTTCTTAAAATTGCTCTCCTCTGTTGTCGTAAAATATGGATTAGCCCACTATTGAGTTATACATTTCAAAAATTCTAGCTTCTAGTTCCGAACGTAGTCGGATACCTTAAGCAAAATTGAAAAATGATTAGTTGACTAATTTATTGGCAGCTAAAATAATTGCCTTCCCTTCGATGGATATATATATATATATGAAAAGGAAAATTCTGACATAACTTCAAAAAAAAAATATGTAAAAAATGTATGGGTAATTTTACACGCATATTGAGTATATGATGATATAATATAAAACAGTGGTTCTTAAACTGTAGTTCGTGGATTCTTGGGGGTCCTCAGCGCCTTTCTAAGGGGTCCGCAAAGCAGAGACGTCAGAGGCATGGGCCAACTGGGCCCAGGGCCTCACCGTCGATGGGGGCCTGCCTCTTTTCATTCTCGGCTCTATCTTAATAAGATCATAATCCGGATAATTTTAATGATCAAATATTATTCTCGTATATATTCCCTGAAAAACAGGGAATATCATACTGCATGTCAACTAGTAAAAGTCGCAAGACTGTATTATTATGTGACGACCGTTGTCCATGTCTATACCTAGGCCTAATATCATAAAAAAATCATTCAACTCATTTAGTCGAAATGCGACCAACAGTCGAGCTGGTTTGTGCCTAGGCCTTTTTTGACTGTGAGTCGTGCACGTTTATTTGTTTTACATTACCATTTAAACTAGTCTTTGACAATGCAAGCTATATGCTATCTACTTTAAAGATAGCTAGGGCCTACTTTTTCATGGGGGGCCGGGGCCTGAAAGAGTCCACAGTGGTGTGTATCATATAGCATTGAGATTTCCTTCTTTTCCAGACTCTGAAACGCCTCGTGGAAAAATTGAAAGATGTACCACATTAGACTAGATCAGGGGTGGGCGGACTTTTCCAGGGTGCGCGCAAGTTCTTATTTTTTTAAGGAGTTGCTGTCCACCCACTGTCAGTGGCGCACACAATCGCGGGGGAGGGGTCCACGGGTCCGGACTCTCCCTCATATCTCTTCATTTCGTTTCCGATTCGTTATAGCCCCATGTATATAGTACGTAAAATGTAATTAAGTATTTAATTTTAGAAATTTTTTTTATTTATTAATGTTAATTATTTATTCAGTACATAATTTTTTGCTGTTTTTGTTCCCAAAAATCGACAACAACAAAACATATGTTTGGCTGCGTATTGGGGTATGATACGAGAATAGTAGACCTTTAACCCTCGACTCCTCCATCCCTTTAAAAAATCTTGTAGGCGCCACTGCCTAATGCCGTAGGTGTGCAGAGGTAAGGAAAAGGTTATTATTATAACTTAATAATAAGTACGGAATATGTACTTATACCTAGAGAACTAAAATGAATTTTTTTAAATCCTCTTTTAAAACCGCATTTAACGCAAAAAGGAAGATGCAAACTTAATAATAATAGTCCCAAATATAATTATATCAACTGAGGCATTTATTATGAAACAATTTAAAATACATTAAAAAATAAAACATTTTTATCTAAAATTAGTTTTCGTTGTTATAGTCAATAGAAGACTTGTATGGTCTACGTAATGTCAACCAATCTTGAATTTTCCGTATATAATTACTAACTAGAAAAATTTTCAGGTTGTCACCCCGAAATGTTTTAGAGGTCCACCGATCGATCGCGATCGACGCAATGCTCTCCCCCCAGAACTAGATTAATAGTCCCCAACGTAAAAACCCTAGAAGAACTTGTATTTGGATCAAGAATATTAAGTCGGGGAGGGATGTTCAAAATCTTGTCGGTCAGTGATGTACCCCTGATACATAAATGGGGCCGCGGTGATCTAAAGTTTAAGAGCCGCTGATATGGAGTATCCGAAAAGTATGACTGCATTTTAAAAAATGATTTCAAAATATGTATATAAACAGAGAATTTCACTTACGGTTTTTTTTATGAATAAAGGTTTCTGTTTAATCAAATCCAAACTAGATGGAACAACGTCCGCATTTTTCAACGTTCTCGTTACAAAATGGCTTCTCCTCAAGAACAAGCACAAGTTGTAGCATGGTTTATTGAATTTAAAACTGCAACATATGTACATACAACGTAAATGGGGTATCAACTCACCAGGGTTAGGAAAGAGGAAATCTAGCAGTGTAATTGCTGCAGAGAAAAGATGAAATTAGGAATTTGGTCGAATCCCTTAGGGATATGATCAATTGACGCGGGAGATCTTAAAATAACGACTCTTCAAGGTCATTTCCCTGATGAAAGTAAGAGACATGAACAAATCCCTGATCCGTTTTTGTGAAATAATGAAATAACATTGTCAAGAATTTAAAAGAGTTTATTTAACAAATAGGGTGCATTATATGATGCGTAGAAGTAAATAATACAACAATAGTCAATGAAATACAAATTATTTATTTGAAACTAATCAACAGATAATTAGAGAATTAGGCTGGCATTTTTTGATGCGTAACATCTTTCCTCTCGGTTGCTGGATATTTGTGGGAGTGATTTCGTGAAAAGGGACGGAAATGTATCACAGGAAACCCGGGAAGCACGCGCTGCGGCGTCGATCGACTTGGCCTGCCCCCCTCCTCCAATCATAGTTTCTTTACTAATGATGACCTGCTTTGGACCGGGGAGTGCTTACACACTTTGATATCGATCCCCATGTTAATCATTTGGTGCCATTTAATTAAAGATATGGGTTTGATATTTAGGGGATCGATAGTACTACGTGTATGGTTAGGAAGTACAAGGACTCGATCCCCCTTGGAGTCTCCCCCCGGACAGCATTTTGCCAATGCAAATCCTGTCTAGTTCATTCCATCATTTCACTGAAACAGTTGAGGGATTTGATAAAATCACTTCCTTTCCTCATGGAAATGACCTTGAAGAGACGTTATTTTGACATCCCCCGTCAATTGATCATATCCCTAAGGGATTTGATCAAATTCCTAATTTCGTCATTTCCCTGCGACATAGCCACACTGATATATCGGACATAACACCTTTGTACTTCTTGTAGGAATACGTGAAAATACTGTTTACTAATCTTCAATGAGTGACACTGATGAAATGAAGCCGAATTATACAGTGGCCATTCCGATTGTTGATCTTGCTCTGCTTCATAGAATGTGGCTAGAAATAGACTCGATGTGCAACGTGCCATTAACACAGCGTTTCTCAAACTGTGGGGCACGCCTCCCTTGGCGGGCGTGATAACTCTACGAGGGGGGGCGCGAGCATATTGAAAGGTCGAAAACAAAAGACTATTTTTTAAAAAACTACTAATTTACTGAAAGTAAGTTACAAAATACATTCTGACATAGTAAAAAAAAAAGCGTGTGGGCTTATGACCACACGATAGAAGTGATAACTTCAAATCTTTGTAATTTCAGGGATTAGTTTGGTGAATAAAAGAAGGAGATATTAGTATAGTCCTATAAAATTATTTATTCATATGTCTGTAACCATAAAGTGATATTTTTGTGCTAAATATAGAATTATAATTGGGAATTAATTGTATTCTAAGGAGAGAAACAATAGGTTTATGGTAGCTGAAATAGGTTATAAATCCTTTAGATTCAAAATTTTATTTAAATATCTATAAAAAAAACTCCGTCAAGCGTTGTTCCATACTTCCTCGAGCTTTATTTGGATCATTTGACATAATTAAATTGAATTTGATTTTTCAAAAAATCAACTGAAGGTTTTGATTTGTCTTTTGAAATATCTACTTTAAAATTTCCACTTAAAATCATAGGTAATTTGTTCAGAAGACCCGATCCGGCTTTGTGAATTTTGGTTGTAATTTAACAATATTCAATTCTATCCATGAATTAATTTAAGCAAAGGGATAGTAATACAGGTAGTTGATTGGGAAGAGAGGAATTTAGGTCAAAACATTTAAAGAGGGATTTAATCAGAATATTTTTGTATCATAATCTCTGGCTTATACTAGCTCTTTTGTCATTGTATGGCTGCTTTGTACAAATATATCCAGTGCTGGTGCAAGGAAAGTCTTCATAATTATATCTTGTTTTCTGGTACTTAAACTATTTAGTGTAACTTTTTCTTAATACCTGCATACTTAATTTTGTTATTTTTAATTGTTTTAATTTTCTTTTTAGACTCAAAGTATATTTAATTAATGTGATTAATAAAGCTATTTGTTCATTGCTATTCCGATTCGCTTACAAAAATAGATTTTTATTCTTAAGATCACTGCAATATTGCTAATGATAATTATACTATTTACTTAAGGCCGTATCACACGTATACATTTCAAGCAATTTTTCGTCCAATTCGAGCAATTTTTACTCAGTTGCCATAGCAACCGCTTTAGAGCAATTTCTTGCTAGTGAGCTCAAGAAATTGCCCGGAATAAAAAATTGCTTGTTATTCCAGCCAATAGGAATCCTGTAAGCTCGAGCGGTATAAAAAAAAATAATGTATGGTTGTTTCCGAAGGAGAAAAATCGGCGAGTAACATTTCAATGTGGTGAAAGTGCGCGGTTTACGTCAGAGCATGTCGTTTTGTTTACGGCAACCCTTCACCCTCAGTAGGAGGAAAAATTGCTTGAAATAAGTCTGCGTGTGATACGGCCTTTAGTTCTATAAAAAATTGTCCTTTTTCTACATTTTATGTTTAATTTTAGTGTAGGATTTCTCTTTTTCTCTAAGTCTATTTTTCCAATTTCTACACTATTAGCTCAAACTCAGTATATATTTATCTTGGTGGAATTTTCAATTGTTAATAAAATACATTTTAAAGCGCTCAATTGAGCTGAAATTTTATATACACGATTATTTTGGATGACAATACGCTAATTTAGCTATAATTAAAAAAATTAATTGATTAAAACTAATTATTCAAAGAATTACAAATACAGCCACGTTGGAATAATTTTTAACGACCTTTTGGCGACTTGTGTCCAAACGTGTAAAGGTTTTTTCCCCACATTTTAAACCTCTCATTTGAGCTGAAATTTTCTATACACTATTATTTTGAAGGAAAATACGATAATTTAACTATAATTAATTAAAATTAATTGACTGAAACTAATTATTTAAAGAATTACAGATACAGCCGCGTTGGTTTCCTTTTTAGCGACTTAGGTCAAAACTTTAAAAGATTCTTTTTTTTCTCACGTTTTAAAGCATTCAGTTAAACTGAAATTTTATGTACCCGATTGTTTTGGATGACAATACGGTACTTTAATGATAATTAATAAAAATTAATTACCACTTAATATTGCGATTCTGTCATATGTATATACATATTTACATTAATTATAACTATTTAATAAAAAGTAGCTAAAATAAAATTTTTCTGTGTTGATCTAAGTAGAAATTGACTTAATTTTTTTTATATTACTTGTATAAAAATATGACGATTCATTTTCATATTTCAACTAGGATTAAAAAGCATACCGCATTCATTTCAGTAGAAAGAGATGGCGGGGGGAGGGAGCTCCACTTAGATCGAAGCTAGGAACTTTACTTTTACGGCGTATTGGTGTGTGTGGGTGGGGGGACTACAGCGTGTCAGAGTGTCGGGGGGGAATGACACTCCTTTCCTTTTTAGGGGTGTGCATGTCCGAATGAAGGGAAAAAAAGCCGAATTGGGCGTTACATTTCCGAGTGTGACGTTCATTCAAGTTCACTCTCCTGCAAACCGCACCAATAGAAGTTATCACTTCAAAAAATAAAATACACATTTACACTGATATAATATATTAATACTTATAAATGTATCAGTACTGCACAATGTATTTTATAATTAATTTAACAATACTAAGTTAAAACCAAGTAAATAATTACCAGTGACTACATGGTCTTATCATATATAAAATTATATACAAAAAGTAATACTTATTTTAATAATTTGTACGGTTTATAATTAATTCCTTAACTGCCGATTAAAAGTTGCTCAATTTGTTCCCCAATGCCACCATTTTCCACGTAGGCGTGCACATGTGACGTATGGGGGAGGGGAAGAAAAGGAATAAATAGGCAAATCCTCTGAAATAAGTACACTCTTCTCAAACACTGTCAAGGTTCTTTTATTGCATTCCAAAGCCTTCTGAATAATTTTACGGATAGTAGGGCATAGAAAAGAGTGCACTTTGGACAAACGAATCTGTGCATCCGGGAAAAATAACGCTTTAGATGAGCGAGACGTTTATATAGGCCGGTGGTACTTAAATCGTATTGTAGCTTTAGCATCAAAGTATAGTTTGAATTTAATATATTGGGATGGGGAAAAAGAAATCCACTATTTTTTTGGTAGATGGCTGTAGTGTCGATATCTCATGAAGCATCGATCAAACAATTTAAAATTTATGCTCGTTGTCAAGATGACATTTCACACTAAAAAAATTATTTTGCTTTTTATTGTTTGGTCCATTCAGTTGTGAGTTACAGGGAGTTAAAAATGGAAGTCAACAAAGAGAAAATTCGGTTCATTTTACAGTTTTTATTTGATAAAGGCAAAAATGCAAGCCAGGTGGCTGAAATTGTGAATGGTGTTTATACTGTAACAGCTAATTACGTGAAATTTTGGTTTCGTCGGTTCCGTTCAGGTAATTTTCATGTTAATAATGCACCTCGCACAGTCAGGCCCGTCGTCGATAAAATCACAGAAATAATTGAAGTTGACAGGCATGTTAGAGTCGTAGCATCGTCCGGGAGCTAAAGATGCACCATAAAACAGTTTTAAGTCATTTGCGCAAAGTTGGATTCAAAAAGAAGCTCCATTTTGGGTGCCTCACCAATTAACACCAAAAAACATGATGGATCGAATTTCCATCTGCGAAACCTTGGCCAAACGGAATGAAATCGACCCATTTCTTAAGCGGATGGTGACTAGGGATGAGAAATGGGTCACATACTACAATGTTGTGCGAAAACGATCGTGGTCAAAGTGCGGTGAAGCAGCTCAAAAGGTGGCCAAACCAGAACTAACGGCCACGAAGGTTCTACTGTGTATTTGGTGACACTGGAAAGGAATAATTTATTAGGAATTGCTTCCGCATGGCCAAACTCTAAATTCAGATATCTACTGTCAACAACTGGACCGTTTGAAGCTAGGGATTGACCAGAAATGGCCAAGAATTGGCCAACAGAAGAGGTATTGTGTTCCCTCAGGACAACGCGAGAACATTCACTTCTGTAGTGACTCGCCAGAACTTATGGGAGCTTGGTTGGGAAGTTTTAATGCATCCACCATATAGTCCGGACCTGGCACCAATCGATTTCCACCTTTTTGTCGCATTGCAAAACTTCCTAAGTGATACGAAATTGGGATCAAGAGAAGATTGTGAAAATCAATTTCTACATGTTTTCACCCATAAGGGCCAAGACTTCAATGAGAGAGGCATTATAAAGCCACCTTTAAAATGGCAACAAATTATACAACAAAACGGTGCATATTTGTTTTGAATCGGACAATTGGAAGCATGTTAAATAAAGTTTTGATTTTCACGCAAAAATAATGGATTTCTTTCCCCCCAACCTAATATTATTATTGTATGGAGGGGGCGCGATAAAAATTATGATTGAATATTGGGTCGCAAATATTGAAAGTTTGAGAAGCGCTGCATTAACACATTAAAATCGTGCAATAAACCACTGTAAAAAAAATCTTTAATGTTTTCTTTATGGAACAACAGGATCCCTAGTGAATATCTTTGTTTTTTATAATTAATACTTGAAAGTGTAGTCACATACTTTTCCGACAATCGGTATAATTTGAATTCTGAAATAAAACATTCATGTATTTACAATAAATACTTTATTTGCTTACATTGTACTTTTGCAATGTTTTAAATACATTTTTGCAGTACATTTTTTACAATTTTTTCTGAAATATTCCAAATAATTTCTAAAACAGAAGGTCCTAAAAGTTTTATCACATTTCCAAGACTGGGGAACGTTTTTTTTTTTTTTTTTTTTATAAGAAGAAAAAAAACTGTCGAAGAATCAGTTAAATAACCGTTCTTGACATATATAAACGCCATCCCAAAAGCTCTTCATGCACATTAAATCTCCACAGCACTCCTCAGACGGAGAGCACGTTTCGAACATTTTTCTACATTCTCTGTAACAAAAATAAAATATACATAAATCAAAGAAATATAAATTTTTTTTTATGAAACAAATTACTCTTTCATAATTACTAAATACAGTTAATATATTCAACACGGATTCAGTGCTAAAAGATACAAACCAACCAACTAAAAATGTTTATTAAAATGAAAACCATTTCAATAGGGTGACATTGATTGATTTAGATTAGCAATGAAAAACATTTTGGAAGTGGATAGTTAACCACTTAAGCGGTCAATGGTACATTTTTACTGCATATAACTAAGCATAATACTCAACAGAATGCCAAAATAGAAAACTTTTATTTTAATTTTTCCTTTTAAAGTTTCACACATTATTTTTCAATTCCTACTATTATATATAGTTCACACTCTCTCTATGAATATTTATCTCTAGATAAACTTTTCAATCTTTAATAAAATACATTTTAAAGCGCTCAATGGAACCGAAATTTTATAAGCAGGATTATTTGGGATGACAATACAGTAATTTAATTATAATTAATAAAAATTAATGGATTAAAACTAATTATTTGAAGAATTACAAATACATAAACGTTGGCATCATTTTTGGCTTCTTGTGTCAAAACTTAAAAATGTTTTTTTCTCACGTTTAAAGCGCTCATCTGAGCTGAAATTTTCTATACACTATTGTTTTGAGTGAAAATACTATAATTTAATTATAATTAATTAAAATTAATTGACTCATACTAATTATTTAAAGAATTACAGATGCAGCCACGTTGGCTTCATTTTTAGCGACTTGGGTCAAAACTTAAAAATATTTTTTGTCCTCACGTTTTAAAGCATTCAGTTGAACTGAAATTTTATATACACGATTGTTTTAGATGACAATACGGTACTTTATTTGTTTTATAATTGAGGAACACAAAACATTCTTAATGTTTGCTTTTTACAAGCACAGTCTGCAGGCTATGAAGAATGCTTCATACATCTTAAAAGAATTTCCCTCATACTTACAAAAAAACCTCATGTTCGTGCCTGTTTTTCGAACGGTTGAGGTTTTGTGTGTGTGTGTGCATATATGCACACATAATTTGAAGCATGGTATAATACTAAGTCTTACATTGCAGTGGGGACACAGATAATATCGGCTTTTTCAGATTATCTTTCCATTTTCATTTCTTCTCAAGTAACAAATTGCTCGTTGCCCTGCCAATTCCTGTTCTCTATCGAATATTTTCAAGAATCTATATTCTTGCCTTCAAGGAAAAATCTCCACCTTTTCAGCACAAAGAAAATCTCGGATGAGAAGTATTTCAGTACCAGGGACAAACTATATTTATATATACAAACACTAGCTCTATAAATCTCACAATAAGAATTAAAAATATGTGCAAATCAAACATAGAAAGAAGAAAATATTAGTGTCTGTACGGCGTGCAAACGAACCGGTTTTGGCGAGTTTTCGGAAGCAAACCAGTTAAGATGTTAAAAGAAGAAAAAATTTTAGAAGATCAATGTAATTTAATATAAAACGCAATAAAGATTTTAAAATATGACATGTTTTGAAAATTTTCTATTCCTATTGCAATGAAATAACACGTGACAATATTTCTAGGAGTTTCTCTTAATTTTCTTCGAACTGAGATGTAATAATTCTGAGAGATAAAATCCTATGTTAAATAATAAAAAAGGTGTGTTTTTTTGGGTGGGGAGGGTATGTTTTGAGCATTCAAATACTTTTAAATAAATTCTTTTTTTCTATATTTTATATTTGCAAAAAATATTCATATTTTCACGGCAATTATCACATGTGTGAAAAATGGGGCGAATCATAAAAAGGATTCTTTTTAAGACATTGGAATTAAGAACTCCTGAAAATTTTTCTTAAAATATGTTTGGCTGGATAGAACTACTAGGGAAGAGGGGGAGGGGTGCGTCTGACTCGTGGGTCGTAGTTTCTCCATCACATGTCCACCTGTTTTTAATAGATTATCTCTTAAAATTTTAAACTTTGGGCGTGTTTTAAAAGGGTTTCGAAGGTACTCAAGCATTGATCGAAAACAAAATGGTTGATTAAATCGAATGGTATGAATTGAAATCACTTCACTTCCCAAAACGAACAAGAGAGAAAAAAAATGTTTCAAAAAATAGCTTTTGTGCACCAGTCCCATTACCTCTACACTTTTTTTTGTCTAAATGTTTCTAAAAATTCATATTATTGTTTCTACATCATATTTTCCTTTTTTAAATTCTCATTTTGTAAGCGAACATATTTTCGATTACAAAAAGACTGTCGTAATTGAGACGAACCATCATATAAACTACACACATTAAGCAATAAAAATATCTGTATGACCTGTTTTCAAAGGAATGAGTTATTTAATAAGATAAGATATTGGAATTTATATATATGGAGTGACATATCGAAATACAGATGGCATTTGATCCACTTCCTCAGGTGAACAGATGGTCAAATCAATGGGTTTGTTTCTTTCTTCATTACATCGTTTCTTAAATAACATGATGCCACAAGAATATTTAGAATTTTATTTTCTTTACATGTGAAATATCAGTATTATATAAAAAAAAACATTATTTCTATGGAACACTTTCAAGGTCGAGCACCATTTGGGTGGATGATAAAACAGGTGTATGGGAATATTTTTAGAGAACAAATGTCATTTATAACTGTTTCTTAAATAAAAGTTAAATCGTTCCATCAATTCACAATCATTTCATATTTATATTTTTAGAATTGAAAATTGACAATTGTACACCTACTTTAGTTGTAATAAATGAGATTAAAAGCAAATATTATGCTTAGGCACTGGGTATAACGTAATATTATTTAAAAAACCACTTAGTGTTAGTGAGGAACAACCGAGAAATAGAAGTATATTTTTTTCTGACATTTTTTTTGATGCAATGCACAAACCCTTTTTTAGTTTGAAAATTTGGATTTCTATTCATTTATTTATTTTACAAATGCCACACGCTACAATAGCTCCTGTGTCATTAGTGTACGTGCTCTCCAATATTTTTCGACAGTTGAATTAAGACTAATTAGTGCAGGGTACATGACCAAATGTTCCCCTGTCATAGGAGTTCTATTTATGATGCGTAAATGCGTCTTTTCTCATAAAAACTTTTCTTCGGAAGATTTTTGAAAAAAAAAAAAAAAAAAAAAAACACTACACACACTCAGAATTTGAAAACGATGAAAAACTGATAGAAATAGCTTTTAAAAGCAATAGTTATTGTTTCTTTAAGGTCATTTTGCAAGGTTCCTTCAATGGTTTTTAAAAAGTGTAAGTAATCTAGGGAGCTTTAGAATGATTACTTTAGCACGTGGAATAAGATTGTGTGTGTGTTAGTCTGCGTTTGTGCTCTTGCATGTGTGTGTGTTAGTGTGTGCCTGTGTGTGATAGCGGGCGTGCGTGTTTTTTAGTGTCTCTGTGTGTGGGTTAATGTGCCTGTATGTGTGTTAGAGTGTGTGTCAGCTTACGTGTGTGTCTGTGTATGTCAGCGTACGTGAGTTCCTGTGTGTGTATGTATGCGAGTGTGTGTGTAATTTTTTTGGATGTATTAATGAAATATTCATGAAACAATTCGAAATCAAATTCGTTACAAAATATTTAAAGATGTATAACAAAGATCTCTGTGAGAGAAGCATGAAATTATTAATATCATTAGGGTTTATAACGTATGGAATATAATAGTATGATTAATTAATTATTTCTAAAATTTGTTTATATTAGCTGTCAAGAAGAATTATTGGAGGATAAATTTCACATATTTTTGGAAAATATTTTGGGATGTAATCCTAATTAAAAAAGTAATAAACAGTTGATTGATTGATTGAATATTAACGTCGTAGTGTTCAGTTACACGAGGGCTTTAGTAATAAACAGTAGTTGACCTCTTAATTTGTCTCGGTCCAATTGATCTTTTATTTAATTCTCAACTTAGGAGCTGAAATCTCAGTTAATTTAACACGGGCTGTTTTTCCCTAGATCCCCACCCTCTCCGATTTTCGTGTGTACCCTAATTCGATGGAGCAATGGATATATTGAGGCACCGATACTGTTATGTGAGAACTATATGTGAATATGCCTAACTTTTATTTTTGTAAAAACTAGATAGGCTGATATTAAGATAGATTCTGATAGCGGTAAAAAGAAATACGCAATGTGTCATTAAGCAGAAATAATACACAAAAAGAAGGCTTTCTAGAATGGCTGCTCACACACATTGAGCATAAAAAAATAAAGCTACAGTATATATGTGTAGACTAATATTTGTATTTATTATTTTTTTTAACGTTGTGACTTCGTGCATTCGCTTACTGAATTATATATTACTAGCTGCATGGTCCGGCTTTGCACGGGCTTTCTATTTCCCTCATGACGCCAGTAATTATGTGTATGTTTGTACGCGCGCAATGTGAGTGATTTCTAAAATTATTTCATTAAATTTCCCTTTTTCGAAATTTCTCCCACATATTTTCGATGTAAGGCAGGTTTCCCCCTCTCCCTCTAGCCCGGCATAACACGGTTTTTTTAGTGTAAAATTACTGTTTCCCCTCCCCCTCACAGATAAAATATAGCTTCAAATTTCGATCTATGACTTTTAAAAAAACAATATTGCATTAGTTAAAAAATTATTGTGAAGCAATAAAAAGAAAACGATTCTTTAGTTTGCTTAAAAATGTCTCTGAAATGTATTATTATCCAAAATAATAGACGATGTACTTTTTTAATTAACAAATAATTAATTTAGTAATGAATTAATTGAAATACTTTTAAAACACACACACATTATATATATATATGTATATATATATATATATATATATATATATATATATATATATATATATATATATATATATATATATATATATATATATATATATATATATATATAAGTTATAAAAAAACAGTATGGGGGAAGCGTAGATATATATTTGCATGTACTGAAAAAAACATTCAAAAAAAAAAAGCTAAATGATAAAAACATTTTGATATTTTATTTTAATTTCATAGTTTTCCTTCCACTGTCATAGTTACAAATTTTGTGTAATGAACGCTTAAAATAGTGTAAATAATTTATATCAGGAAGTGTAATACATTAATATTACTTTTTGTTGTATTTATTTATGTTAAAATCTTACCACCACCTCTCCCTTCGAAATCTAGTTTTATTATGAAATAAAAACAGTGACGACACTGATGAAGGGAATGAATGAAAAGCGAAAGCGCACTGAGGAATGGCGTAGACAAAACAGAAGGGATAAAAAAAGATAGATGAATGCTGTCACGGGCTTTTTTGCAAATGGCAGAATTTTTTCCTACTTTCTTGACAATTGCCGTTATATTTTGAAAACTTCTCTTAATATCTTTATAAATTTTAGCCTATGTGTTATTCTGATTTATAAGCTATATTACTGTAAAGTTTCATTAAAATCCATTCAGTTGTTTTTGCGTGAAAGACCCACAAAGATACTCACAAACTTTCGCATTTATAATATATATTAGATTCTGTTTAGATAGTCATTTCTATATCCCATCAAAAGTCATGTAGTAGCCTGCTGAAACAGTATTAATTTTGGAGGTTTGAAATCTGTATTGCTTATGATGAAGGGAAAAAACGTATAGGATAAAATTTATTTGTCTTCATAAGTTTGTTTTATTTATTTCATGTAAATGAGTGCTACGCTATAATTTTTCTGAATAAAAATGCATGTATGATTCTTTTAATAAATAATTTTTCAAAATTATATAACTAATAATTATTTAGAGAATATTAAAATAAATTTTGGTTATTTTAAGAAATGTCTTATTATATATGCCATTTTTCGTATGAAACAATGCAAAATATTATACAGAATTTTGATTGGTTGATTTACAATGTACTTGCATCGTTGAAAATTAGCACACGTAAGTTATTTTTATAAGATAATCTATTTTTAATCAAAAACTGTGATTTCATGTTTTTGGCTAACTTATGGTAAAATTTAAGAACTTAAGCCTCAAGAAAAATTCGTAAGCGTTTTAAGTTAGTTTGTAGTGGTGGAAATCAGAGAATATAAAAATAGAGAGAGATCTTGGAAAATGTTGTTGTTATAAAGAGTGTTTTTTTCCAGGTATAGAAGTTTAAGTTGGCATTACTTTCCAAGATGGCGACCGATTTAACAGCTGTCAAGTGATTTATTCTCAGTTTGGTTTGGCAATTCATCCAAACGATCATCAAGCAAGGCGTAGATTCGTCGAACGGGCCCAAAACGAGATTGCCGTTGTTCCCGATTTTCATAAGCGAATTTTGTTTAGTGATGAAGTGCACTTCTGGTTGAATGGCTACGTCAACAAACAAAACTGCCGCATTTGGAGTGAAGCTAATCTACAAGTGTATGTCGAAACACCGTTACATCCAGAAAAACTGACTGTTTGGTGCGCTTTATGGGCTGGTGGAATCATTGGTCCGTACTTCTTCAAAAACGATGAAGGCCACAACGTTACAGTCAATGGTGATCGGTATAGAGCCATGATTACTACCTTTTTCATTCCTGAATTGAACAATCATGATGTCCAGGAGCTGTGGTTCCAACAAGACGGCGCAACATGTCACACGGCTCGTGCCACAATCGATTTATTGAAAGACACGTTTGGTGACCGCCTAATTTCACGTTTTGGACCTGTGAATTGGCTTCCAAGATCTTGTGATTTAACACCGCTAGACTATTTTCTGTGGGGCTATGTAAAGTCATGGGTCTATGTGGATAAGCCACAAACGCTTGACCATTTGGAAGACAACATTCGCCGTGTTATTGCCGATATACGGCCACAAATGTTGGAAAAAGTCATCGAAAATTGGACGTCCAGATTGGACTACATCCGAGCCAGCCGTGGCAGTTCTATGCCAGAAATCATATTTAAAATGTAATGCCACAAGATTATCTTTCGAATAAAAAAATATTCATGTCAATCGAATTATACATCGTTGTTTTATTGCAATTTAAAGTTCTATACCCCTAAAAAACACCCTTTATAATCTGTGAGTGTAACAAAAACAATTTGAGTTAGTTAAATAACAAAATGAAGAGGAAAAAAAGTTAAACTTCTATAAAACCTAATTTCTTTTCTAAGAAAATTTATTATATATTCTGCTTTTCCCCTTATAACCTCTTTGTGAAATGTTTTTCGAATATCAAAATGTGTAAAATATGGTATAATTGAGTAACTTTTTCTTTTAAAGAATACTGAAACGCACTAAGTTAACCACAAAACTGTACAATGAAACAACAAATAGAATTTGAAACCGAATGGTGGATAATTTCATATCAGAGTCCTATAAGAAATACAAATATTCCAAGGAGAGAGAGAAAGATGAATGCATAAAGCTAAATTTGTTTATTTCTATATTCCACTTTATGTATTTATTTTGGAATACATACATGTTTGTGTCTATTGAAAACAAATCAATATGAGCTAAAAATGCTGATGCTTTGTCTGAAAAAATAATTATAAAATTCAAGATTTGTTTCGAGCATATCCACATCGAAGGCTGCTTCCAAAGGCAAATGAAAAGATTAGTACATTGCAATCGAAACCAGGACAACATTTTCTTTCGCTATCACAAGATTCCTCTACTTTCCGACATTTTCTGCAATGATAAAGACATGATTCTAATAAAACAAAGAACAATGTAATAAAGGAAAGCGAAAATGTTCCAAATTTCAGGCATAATTTTCAAGTGTTCACTTTATTTATTAGTTATTTGGCGCAGCAATAAATTTAAGTGTTCAAATGTAAATAACATTTTGTCACATATCATCGAAAAATATTTCTAAATGAAGTCATTTTAGTTAATAATAGCAGTTGAACTTAAAAAGGGGTAGTTTTTAGCTACCTAAATCAAGTAAAAAAGTTTTACTTTCAAGAACTTTTAATTCGATGCATTTTTACTAAGGGCACACCATATACCCTTAGTTGTGTTTAATATTTGTCAACACTATTAATAAGATTCTGTTGGCAAATGAAAGCACTTGCAATATATCACAATTTCTTGTCGAAGTTTCAGTTACTGTGATCTGTTATTAAGGTATTTTTTTATTGTTTGTTTATTGTTTTTGATTGGAGAACTTATATCTCGTAATCTTGTCTGTCCTCAAAATCACTTCCTGAGTTGTGTCAACGTACTTTCAAAGTCCTAGAACAGGGGAGGGTGGACTTTTCAATGTACGGGCTACTTTTAAAGTTTTTAAGGAGCTGTGGTCCACCCACTGGCGTAGGTATGCTGAATCTGTATTACAATTCTATGTGTTTTTTGTTCTAAACACTTGTTTTCGACATTTCACCCCTTTTTTTTAAATATGACAGATTGCTATTTTTACTACAAAAACACAAGTAAGAAAAAATTTCCAAGTTGGATGGTTAAACAACTATAAGCAAATGCTAGACTCTGGAGATGTATTCAAATGTTGATTGACAACTGCTTTCTTCAGTGGCGTATTTGAAGAATGTTAGTCCCCCACCCCTGCAAACTTAGGTTTTGGGCTCCTAGCTCAAATATGTACTTAGCGTCAGTCAAGCTTTGGTTTTCCTAGAATCTCCGGGGTTCCTTGCAATGCGGGGGTTGTAGGGGTGTACTTTGTAACACTGGCTTTCATGATAATGTGGACTATTAAGGTTTAATTACTCTTGCCAGCATCATCAAAGAGTAGAATCCCATTACAACCTAAATATCGAATAACCCCGATATTTGACCACTGAGCTTTCTTCAGCTTAATTGTGCATTCTCTCTGAGTAAGTGAGTGCATATTATTGTTGCACTGTTTAGATACTCGAGGGCTTTGGTTGACGGACCTCGTAATTTTGAACCATGGTCAAGTGACGAGAATTACACCTGAACTGGCCTCCCCCGCCTTCTCTCCTAACTATCACACCACACCAATTTGAGAACGTTTGAGCTCTCGACAGATTTAACTCGTATCGCTTCCCTACACGGCGGGTTTTCAGTGGTATTAGGCTTGAACTAATAACACACCAGCCTCAAGTCCGTTACCTTGATCACTCGGTTACCGAGGCCACGTGCATTCTCTATGAAATAGTGGTATGTGCTCGTGTTTTGCATGAACTGCGTTGAACAGACATTGGTAAAGTCAAATTTAAAATACACCCTAAAATTGTAATTTACCTCTCTCTCTTTTTTTTTACTCATTTTCATAACGAAAGCTCATAACATCATCAACTAACTCATCGGCTGAGAAATTTTAAACATTTACATATTGGGTGGAATTTGATATTTCACTTCAATATGATAACTTTTTCTCTTTATATACTTAACTGAATTGTGTATATTTAATTATTTAGCACATAATAAATAATTTATTTCATTTACTTAGGTGCATCAGCTCTCTCCACTACACCTCCTGATTCCGTCTTCTTTATTAAGGCTGTAAATAAAATGCATAAAGTTTTGATTAGTAAAACGTGATTGTCGTTTATTCGTTTTGTAATACATTTACCACAAGTAAAAAATAATAATTAAACACATAATACATCGTATTAATCGTCTGCTTCTTCACTTAAGTAAC
Organism: Trichonephila clavipes; assembly: GCA_019973935.1. Lineage (NCBI taxonomy): Eukaryota > Metazoa > Arthropoda > Arachnida > Araneae > Nephilidae > Trichonephila > Trichonephila clavipes. The sequence continues at coordinate 207,127 of BMAU01015682.1, read as the reverse complement.
ATCTTTAACCCTTTATTACATAACAGCTGTTGCAGAATATGAAATTCAGGGGTTATTTTATCCTAAATGAAATCAGATTTTAAATATTCGAAAGTGATCAGAATACTATCTCCTAAATTTGTTCTTAAAAAGTTTTAATGAACTAGAATCCATCAGAACGAGAAAAAAACTCATCAACGATTTTACAGCATGGATTAAGGTTCAATTCAATTATCTTACAGTCCTGTTGATTCATAGTTGAAATACTGTTAGATTTAACTGCTTTAAAAATTTTTGGGATATTTCTTTGTTCTTGGAGGAAATACCATCTGGTAATAAAGCGAGCATACCAGGGGCGTAGCTACCACCATATTAGCTGCATTAATGATACGGGGCCTTCAAGCTATAGGGGCCCCAACATGTGTGACTACAGTCCCTCTAACAGAGCTTTCACATCTTAAATAGGGCCCGAAGGAATTTTGATACAGGGCCCATTCAGAACTAGCTACACCAGTGGAGCATACGATGGTATCTTTGAGCATTTGGGTTCGTTGGAATAGTAGATGTGGAGACGACAGCGGAAATTTCCATGCTAGGTGTTACTGCATTCTGATTGGCTGAGCCAATCTTTCAGAAAAGTTCGCTCCGATGAGTTGGATATGAATGTCCTTGAGAAACTGTTTGGAGCACAAAGCCATGTAGGGATTTAATCTCCTATCGGGTATTTTAAGATGACTTTAAAGATTTTTCCCAACATTGAGCGTGAATGCATGAGAGAGAGAGAGAGAGAGCTGAGTGACTGCTCTATGGTTGGATCTTGGAGAGTGAGGAAGTTGACTCTCATTGGATGCCCATAGGGTATAAGATAGGTAGGGCGGGTCTTGGTAATAAAAGATGAATCACAGACGACTTTTGAAGAATGCATGATCATCTAGCATGAGGGTGCTAGATGTTGGTCACAGATTAATACACATTCTAAGATATATTATTTCACGTTAGAAGATACATAAATTGCAGAAAGTTGTTCTTCCTCAGAACCTTGCTTAGCGATCTTATTGATATTAATATTAGTAAATATAAATTAAGTAAATACGAAATTTTATCTTTTTGTCTATTACTTTTCAAATTTAAATGTATTCTTCTTCTATGAATATTTGGAGAGTAATAAGTTTTACACCAAAAATTCAAATCGATTGCATCGATTTTGTAGTGTCTGGCTACTGGTGGTAGTAGATTTTGGAGTGTTTGGTGCCTTTCTCCCCACCTAAAGAGGTAGTTGCTATTTTGTGAGGAGAAGGTGGTTGGTTTTAGACCGAACGGAGAGAAAAGATAGTTCCTTGGGGATTTTTTTTAGGGTGAAGTGCTATATTAAACTTTGTATTAAGAGATATCCGACTATCCTAAAATCATAATTTTTTTCAAAAATTGACAAATTTTTTTTATGATTTTATTTCATAGACCATCTTATTAGCTTCATAAAAATACCAAGCTTTTTAATGTCCATTCACTAGAACAAAAACTACAAGTGTTTTAACAAAGAAGATGTCATAACTTTACACAAGATGTCAAACTTTAAAATCCATTTTACTCGAAATGTGTTTTTTTCGAAAAACTCAAACGGGGACAGCGATTGCTCAAAAAGTTTTGAAAATAATTTTCTGAAATTTTTTGTGAATGTTTCGTATAACAGTAGAAGTGTTTTTACCTTCAGTTTTATCAATCACTGTTTTATTTCAAAATTTAGTCTTTTATGTGAATATAATCACTGTTTTTTAAGCAATTCATATATTCACTAAGATAGAGTGCTCTAGTTTTTGTAAAAATTAAACTATCTATTATCCTGAAGGTCATTTTAAACATGAATAACGAAGTAACACATTAAAACTGAAAAATTGAAAATTTGTTCAAAACATTTTTGTACAGAGCGGGCCCCGTTAATGTAATTTTTTGTACATTTTCACCCGTTTTTTCCCATTTTAATAATAATAAAAAAAATTCCTAATTTCAATTTTACGATTTTTTCCTTAAAATATTCTAAATAAATCTAAAAATCACAAAATATCCCCCATATCTCCATTTTTTTAAAAAAAGTTGTCGCAAGTAGTCGGATACCTTAAGGTATCTATACACCTTCGAAGAAAAATTTTTTAACAGCTGTAATATTTGCTATTAAAACATTTTTTACTGATGAAATATAACTTAAAACTATGAAAAATACATTTAATATGTTACTTGTAGTACATAAAAAAAATTTAGGGAGTAAAGCATAGTGTAAATAGTAATTAAATTGATTATTAGAATAACGCACATAACTCAAATGTAAACAAAAGTATCCCTTTTCTGTAAATTTGATGATGATCATCATAACATTTTTTAGGGCTGGTACTATTTTCCTGATGATAATCAATTTATTACAATTTTTATCAAGTTTCGAGTAAAAGAACATTGAAAAATCATTAAAAAATTATTACGAGCATGATATATACCTTAGTTACTAAAAACATATCAACTATATACTTATGAAAGTAGTAGGGGTTCTTTAAATCTATAAAACAAATATATTTATAAAATTTGAACTAATTTGGTGCACAACTTTTTCTGATATTTACGTTGTCAGATGCCAATACGTTAAACAAATTCATTTTGAGATAAATTAGAAATGAACTTTCAACCGCAAATTTTAATATTAAACACAATTTGATATACTTAAAATGCTCCTGATTTATAAATAACACCTTCTTTACTCTCTAAAACATTGATTTTTTTTCCTTGTAGCTCTTAAAATTTTTCTACGCTGCTTTACATTTGGTGTTGAATGTCGTTCTGCGTCGTTAATTCTATTGATGTCAAGATGTGGTAAAATCCTAGTCTGGCACACTGCTGTTTTGGGCGCCATTTTTTTTCGCCAAATGGCGCCAAAAAGCCATGTTTCAAAAAATGACGCCATGGACGAAAACGAAGAAAAATCGGTCTTAGCTGGTGATCAAAAACCTAAGCTCCTCCCTCTTTTCCGATGGGACACTGCCCATGCATCGGTTTCTCGACACTTGATGAGCAATGAAACAAAGCCGCAATAACATTTTGCTGAAGACCGGATAGGTTTCCAACATTGCTACGAACAGCAATCCCATAATAGTTTTGCAATCGGTCAATAAAAGAGTCGGTGAATTTGCCTTTACCAGACAGATTTTTATTTTTAGACTTTAGTTTGCGCAATCTCGCACCTACTCTCTTTTGAACATGACCAATGCATTCATATTTTGTGACGCTATCCTTCCCATAAGTATTTTTGACACTGATAAAGCCCTTAGAGTCCCCGTCACCATAATAATGTGCATATTTAAGGCCTCGTTTGACAATAGAACGTTGGAAGATTCTCGTAGCACCAACAGCTTTCATTTTTAACGCAGAACCTTGAAAATTGCTATGGCACATGTGATCTGCTGCAAAAGTTTCCGACTCAATGCTTCTAGGCATTTTAGAAATCTTTCTGCAGGTGGGACAATATGACGACATTATTTCAATGTCTACTACTTTACCAGTGTCAACTGACAAAGCTGCGACACACCCATTCATGGAAGAGTAACCTCTACGCTGCCACGTTCCATCAACTGAAATGCCACATTCAACAATTTTATTTTTAGTAGGATGTAGCACTAAAACAGTTCAGAAGCTGCTTTTGCATTGATCGTTCACTAACTTCTGAAATCACGGACATGAGTTTATTCTCATGATTAGTGTACGCAGTTTTACTGAGCCTGGGTAAATTTAACGTACCACATAATTTAAACCCAGCAGAAAAACCTTTCCCAATTTGTCTCATACCATACACAAATCTTGTATTTACTTCAGGACAGTTTAAAGTTTTCTTTGAACTAGAAAACCCTGAGTAAAAGTCACAATGTTTACACCTGATAACAAAATTTGAGCACAAACCATATGTGGAATCCTCAGAAAGCAGGATACCTTCTTCGAAACATCTTGGGCAGCAAAGTTGTAAAAACAAATTTAAAAGGACTTCCATATCAATTATTCTGTTACCAGTAAGTGGTTTACGTTGATATTCTGCTATTTCTTCATCAAAAAAGACAGCAGGTATTTTAATTTTTGAAGAACTGGCGTTGGTAGATGTTGCGCTGCTATTTTTTGAATGTTTAATGGTAGATCCATTACCTCGAAATTGGCGTTTTCTCTTTGCACTAACTCTACGTTCAGCATTACCCATTTTAAATGACAAAAATTAAAATTTTCTGCTATAAAAAAGGATTAAACAAAAGCTTATAAAGAGCTACGCAATCATAAGCAAATGTAAACAAACAGTAAAGCACTCTATTTTCTTGCCAGATTCTAGATAAAAATATAAATAAAAACCTGTTGCCAATTATATTTTTGATAATTCTGAAAACTCAAATTCATATTTTAAAAAGTTTAAATTTCTTACTATTGCATATTTAAACGATACTTTCAAAAATAAAAATGTCAACAAACATTTTTTTCTACTTCGCAATGCAGACTTGTACTTCCGGGTTCAAAAAGGTGCTATCGAATGAAACTCACAAATCCCCATAACTAAGTCAGCGTAGCCAAGCTTGCACCCTTTTTCACCAAAATATGACTGATTGGGTTTTTTTTTCAAGCAAAACACCTAAGAATCTGTTTTTGTTATTGTCTTTTGCTGTTATGATATCACAGCGCGATTCGCATGGTGCAAATTTGACTGCATTGTTATTAAAACGCATGCACAATTACGTTTTCTAAGTATAATAAAAAACATGTTTGGTAAAATGTTTGATTATATTTTCAGATGTTTGGCTCAATAACGCAGGGGGAGAAATGCTATACACATGTGAAAATATGCTAAAATTATTTAACTTTGGAATTATATTTTAAGAGCTATTGCATTTAAATAAACAATATTTGAATAGTGTCGAAAGAATAAAAGCGAAGGGAAATAGTATTTAAGATAAAAGTTGGTTTTGCGTGTAATTTAATCAACATTTTCATTGAAACTGAATTATACTCCGATATTCTTATAAAGAAAAATTAATGAACATTTAACATTTGAAGCACACTAATATGAAATCTCTATCCTTCATCATAGAAATATCGTATGATTGTGATTAGGAGATATAATAGCCTTTGTTGCTCTAAATTCCGCAAAAACCTTTAACTGTAACGCCGCGAACACTCGGCTACCACGCCACACCGTCCTACATCTCAAAAGACTAAGTTAACATTTTGCCAAAATTATGTTATGATAGCTAATATACCTTTCTAACGAATATAAAGCAATCAAAATAACGGCACTTTTCCTGTCGTCGGCGCAAGCGATTAAGTTGCCAAAAATGGTACGATCGATGCGAAACGGAATATTCCTGCTAATAACCATTTAACACCACGTGGCCGCAGTAATCGAGTGGTATAGGTATCGGATCGTGGCTTGCTTTGTCACGAGTTTGATCCCAGTACCACTAAAGACCCGCCGTGTAGGGCAGCGATGAACGTTAAATCTGTCGAGAGCCGAAACGTCCTCCCGTTGGTGTGGTGTGGTAGTTAGGAGAGGGGGGTTCCAGCTCAGGTGTCGTCCACGTCACTTGACCATGGCTCAAAATTACGTGGTCCGTCGCCAAAAGCCCTCGTGTAGATGAACAGTGCGACGATAATATTCAATCAATCAATAAATAAACTTTTAGACCATACTTCAAAACAAGTCGCGGTCTTTTCTTAACAGTGACGTCTTTTTTCGTAGTACATCAAAAATAGGCGATGAACCAATGAAAACCAACATCTGCAATTTTTCTTATGAGTATATTGTCGCCAATGAAGCCTACTTGGCGAGACTTGCGCCGGAGAAATGGGAAAGTACCAAGATAATTTTTGCATAAGCATTTAAGATAATCTCGCTATACTTAGAATAATTTTGTAATTGAATAATCGAAACAAATTTAAAGGAAACTTACGTTTAGGAAAGGGAATTGCTTCTCCAAGAAAGATATTCAGATTCAGCACCAGTATCAGAACGAAAACAAGCCCCAACTTGTTCATGATTCCTTTTTATTCAATCTGTTCAATAATAAACTCCTGTTAGTAAGATTTAGTTAAAAAAGAACGTTAAACATATATCGGATCAGGAGAAAAAACAGATCATTAATAATAATTATTGCAATAATATAGCATTCTAAAAATAAATAGAAACTTAATATCTAAAAAGCATTAAATATATATAGGAAAACAAAAATATTATTGGGGAGATATTTCCTTGAAGACTGTGTACTTTTTTTCTGTAGTCTCACTGTTTTGTAATTTTCAGCAGCTTGTACAGAAAATACATAAGACTCGCATATTAAAACAGGAGTATATATGTTTTAAGAATATCTCATGAAATCCATAATTAGTTATACATGACAGATAAGGCTTTTTATGGATTGAGGAGGTATTTGAAATCTAAATTTCTTTCAAGAAGCACACAATTTTTAGACCAGTTCAGACATATGCATCTGAGACTTGGACAACAACAAAACTGGAAGAATGGCATCTTTTGAGAGAAAAATACTTCGAAGGGTACTTGGAGGTGTAAACAAGAACAATAGCTGGAGAAAAAGATACAATTTTGAATTATATAGAGTTTCTAAACAACCTGACATCATTAAATACATAAAAATAAATAGAACGAATTGGACGATCTATATAATTCGAATGCCAGATGATAAGTCTGTCAAAAAGGAACTGCAGTTCTAAGTCACTGGGATTCGGTAGCGTGGAAGACCAAAGCTAAGAGGGGCAGACTGAGTGAAATCAGACTTTAAGATTATAAACGAGAAAACTTGTAAGGTAAACAGTAATTTATCTGATCAGACACACCTCGGAAAAACACTTTATGAAGGCATAAATCTATCTATAATGAAAACTAAGTAGCTGACTTTGTAAAAACTGGTTACTATTTTTAAAAAAATGCGTAATGTCCTGTGGTCTTCCGTACCTCACTCTGCGTTTTAATATGCTTCATTACGAAAACTTTGATGGAACAGTATATCCATTACCGATGCATCTTGTTCAAAAATACTGAAAGGCGGTTTCGACAGCCTTTAGTCCCTCACTGTGTAGTATTTATTTGAACGATGTCCTCAACATCCTCGTCATTATCATGTTCCGGCATCTTTTCATTAACTGTGACCGCCGTAATAATTACTACATAGGACAATGTCTTGTTCGATAACGTTCTGGAAATACTGTTCGGTGTTATTTTCATCGGCTTCTACACATCCAGGAACTATTTTCAGGGGTTTTATCGACCAGTTTGGGTGTGACCGAGTTATCCTGACTGCAGGGTTATCGAGTGCCGAGTTTATAGGACTCTACTGCATCATTTTTTTGTTGTAATTATTGTAAAAATAAGTTCGATAAGAGACTCTCTCTATGAAGAAATAAGTAAAATGAAAGGAAAATCTTACCAACGGGAAATAAAAATATAGTCTTTTTTTATTTGCGTTGAAGAAGAAATCCCGACAGCTTAGCATAGGATCCAACGCTAAGTGAAAGAAAATTTTGCCTTTTTTTGTATTTATTAGGTTGAATTCTAAATCGAGGAAAGATGTGTCACATGAAAAACGAACACAAGACTGGTTAATTTTTTTTCCTATTCTGTTGTCAGAAAAAAGTCGAGAAAAAGTAACAGTATTCGTCATCTACAGCACAGATGTTTCAATTACAATGTATGTATTCCCTTTAAGATGAAATAAAAATAAAAATGGATTCATAAATTCCAAATAATGTTTTTTTTTTTTTTTTTTTGTAGAAAAAGAAAGAGTTTTCATTTTACCAGTCAAATATCATCCAATAATTGCAATATAACTCAAAAGAAAATAAAAATTGCAGGGAAAATCCGGATTAAATGTTTTCTATGGCAAAGAAAAAAAATAAATAGAAACAAGCATTTAATACAAAATAAAAAAAAGGAAATACATAAAGTAAAATTCTGCTATTAAAGACAAAAAATGTGCCAAACTGTTTTATTCGAAAAGTGATGGTTGACAGCAAAAAAAAAAAAATGTTCTCGATACGAAATATAGTGCGAAAAAGATAATATTGAAAAAATAAAAAGAAGTATATACATAAGTGTAACGGTTAATATATTTTTGGTACTTATCGATTATACAGACCATGGGTTGGCATTTGTTTTTTTTTTCTAGTTGTTTCCAATACTAACATTAATGATATCCGATGATATACATTCAAACCAAATACAATGACGAAAACAGATTTTGGGGTACTTTCTACGCATTGTCTCACATATTTGATTTCATAATCCCTTGAACCGGTCAGTGTAACTCTTTTTATCAGTAGCAAGAGTATCCCTTTATATTTTACACACACAAGCTTTTATTTAACTTGCAATGTAATTTGTTCGGGTGGAATCTTGCAACTCAATTTTGAAGCTGATATAATCAACCGATAGAGCTGAAATTTTGTATATACGTTTAGTTTGGATGACAATGCATTTTCTCGGCTCTCTGGCCTCGAAGGGGGTCCCTTATCGGAACTAGGGCCTCCCAACTCCTGAGTGTACACGAATTTTCACACAAAAAATACTACTAGATAGAATTAGTCGAGTTGCGTGTACGATTCAATTTTCTAAGTTCTGGTGTAAAAGGGAGTATCTCCAGATCTCATAAAAGAAGCTTTTTTTATCGGACTTCGCCAATAATTCCGAAATTTACGTCGTTGTTCACTAAAGTGATACATTTTTAAAAAAGGTCTCGTTGAGTAGATTATAAAAATATAACTGTTTATAAATTCTAGTCTGGAAGCTGGGTGGGGGTCCCTATTTCGAAAGGGGCCCCACAACTCCACAACTTATACGAATTTACACAAAGACCACGGGATGAGTCTACGTACGTAGTTTCGTGGCTCTGGGGTCAAAGGGAGGGGGGGAGCAGGTCGGCGAGGCTTGAAAAAAAGGAAGTTGGCCTCCAGCTCAAAAATTAAGAGAATTTTCAAAATCCAACTTCGAATTCTTGCTCGGCGCCTCCAATTTGACCTGCAACTGGAATTTGGAGAAGATAGCACTTTTATCGCAGAAGTTATTCAAAGAAAACTGAAATTTAGCAATGGACTTCGAAAAGTTTTTGACGAAAATTGCTAAAACCCTAAATAAAATGAAAAGTTTCAAACGTTTTTGAAAGCAAACACCTATTTTGATGTGTTTTTCACTGTCTCCCATTATTCTCTCATAAAGATTTATTCTTTTTAACGCATTTAAATAAAAAAGCTTGTTTTTTTAAAAAAGTTTTTTTACTTTTAATTTATTATCTATCTTTATTATATAATGGAAGAAAAGATGAATAATCGTATAATTTCAGTCAACGGACTATTAGACTTACTTCAGAGCTAAATCTGTAGCTTAATGTATGTATTAATCCTATTTTAGCCCACATCTTTGGCACAATATTGAACCCAAAGCTTGTTTTCTATATTGGATCATCAAGCTTGGCCGAAATGTCTAAAACAGTAATGGTATTTCTATCTAATATGATGACAATTGTTTGCCAAGTAGGGGCTAAGTAATGGTGTGGACCAAAAAAAAAAAGGATCCATGCAAGCATTTTCTGACTGAACTAATGTCTTGTTTCATTGAAGAATAAGCATTTTAAGTGGCGGGCAGAATTTATTTATTTATTGCTATTGCGAGGTATTCGCCCGTGGGTGATGCCTTACTCCTAAGTTATCTTCGTGACCTAGAGGTGTGGGAGTGAATGAAGAACCAGGCGTTGCCATGATCTTAAAACTAACTTAAACACTAACAATGATAATATTTGTATTATAAGTTAGAGGATCTGAGGTGAGAAAACACACAATACGTATTACCAAATAAGCGCGACTTTAATCACTTTCTTCCCGCCTATTCCAAACCTGAACTTATACACAGTCCTAATAGATAACAGAACTATCCTACCTTAATATCTTGTTTAACCGCAATCCTCTCGGCTCCTAAATACCTTTTGTTTATCTCGCGTGGAATAGTATCCACCTTGGCTTGATCGCTCTATCACGGATAGCCTCACACTCCATGACGGCTTTCTTCCCTTTCTTCAGTTCACACGCTTAAACTAAGACTGGCATAATCACTTTCCAATAGGTTCTTCGCTTACGTTAAACTTCTGCTATTTAAAAGGTTTCTAATTTGCATATTCACGCTTCGCTTATGGATTTGGTAGGAAAAAATTTGCCTTTTTCGGCTCCAAAGAACACAAGAGGAGTTTTTAGTGGAAAACGCGATGAGCCCGTCTCACTATTTATCGGTTATAGAGACCATGAGTTGGCAACTGCTTTTCAGAGCATTGAACAACATAAGCTCGCATAGACAATATTATCAATCTTCAGTTGTTTTTTTTAGCTAAAGCCCATCTTTGCTGATTCAAGAACACGGAGGTAAGTACATTAGTCCAGCAGTAAACAGAACGTATGGTTTTAGTAAATGGAATCCTTGATCCCCAAGCTCGGAGACGACGTACTATTGGCATATGTGTGAATTCATTACACATAGACCAATAATAAGCCGACAACTAATGGCATTGTGTCTCCAGTGACCCTTGCCTACTTCTGTCCGTATGGCATGATCAATTGGTCAACAAAACTATATCGGTAAAATTTCTTTCGATTTAGTTATCGCAGAGATCGGACCGCCAGTCTCTTGGCAAATATGGCGCCAAAAAGATCTCTATTACTCTGTATTGTGGTAACCTGGGATTTCCGTGCTAATATTTCATTCCTGGCAACCCTACACCCAGATTTGAGGAAGACTAACTTCAATTGCTTCAATAACTCATAAATTAATTAATAACAGACTTTACATTTGATGTTTAAATTTCAGGAATACTTAACATGAATTTTTTTAAGAATACTTAATTTTAAAACTTAAACTTATTTCATAATTTTGAACTTAAAAATTTAATTTCTTTTACTTGTTGATTTTTTAATAAAACATTTATGTCATTTAAAATTAAGTTTTCCTTTATACATTTTACTTAAATGTCAATTATTTTTGCGATAATGAATATTTCAACGTTCTGTGTTAGTAATTATCACAACATTCTGAACCACAAAAAATAAAAATCTTAAACTTTTCTTAGGAGTTTTAAAAAGTCCTATCATTCTTTGTTTCTCATCTTTTTCATTTTCCACATGTTTTTATTAGATAAATCAAATATAAAAAAAATAAATGTATATTAAAACACGGTACGTTTCCGTTTCACCAACGCAGGCAATAACGTCGCCAACAGGTGGCGATAACTCGTAAGTACCGAGAAAAGTGGTACTTACGTATTACAGCAACCATATTGGTGGCGTTATATAAAAGGAAGCATATGGTTGCCAATTCAGCGCGTATGACGTATGCGAAATCAGGGTTAACAACTTGGCGAGTTATTAACAGAGTTTGCGATTGTTGCGATAATACGCAAGTACCTAGAAAAATTAAGCTGACAGTATAACAAAAAGAAGATGACACCAAATTTCAACGATATTTCAAAATAATGCTCCCTCTTTGCAGTATCAGCAACCGGTATAAGCCAGAATGAGTATACCAAAACGGGTGCTTACGTATTATACCGACGACTATATTATCGTCCAAATGAAAAGAAGTCACTAAATTCCTCGATGTACAGCCAATAGTGGAAACCTTTCCCGCGTATGCACAAACACAATAATCTCGTTAGCACTTACGTTGGCAGCATTTGGTGACATTTTTTGGCAATATCTTTTAGTTAGGCGAAATTTGTTGACGGTATAACACGAGAGTACCCAAAATATTTAGTTTTTCAATATAATTTATTATAAAACACAAAGAAAGTTAAAAATAGAATACTTTTAAGCCTTTTAATAATATAAGTCTTTATTAAAATAGTATATTTTAATAAAGTTTTAATTTAATTTTTCCCCCATTTTGCCGACGCAAATCTCGCCAAGCAGGTTTTTTAGCTACAACACTCAGTATACGCATAAAAAATGCAAATAAATATTTATTCTAAGGATTTTTTATGTTACTTACGTATTATCGCAACCGTATTGGCGTCGTTATATGAAACGAAGTTCATGGTCGCCAACTTGGTGAGTTATCTTGAACGTTGACATTGTTGCAATAGTACGTAAGTACAAGGTCCGGCATATTAACCTCCCCTGTTTCAAAAGGCAGTTACAAATAAACAAAACAAGATTAAGAGAAAAGTCTTTTATTGGTGAACAACAAATTCGATGCCATTTTACATTAATTGGTTTTAGAAATTATGTCCTCTAAATGGCGTCCTCCAATGGTGATACACTGTGACGAAGTCTTTCTCGAAAGTTCTTCAGAATATTCCCCCTGGTTCTGTTTTGATTTCGTCTGATGAGGCTCACTTCCAAATGTCAGGAACTGTAAATAAACAAAACTTTCGCTACTGGGCAGCAGAAAACCCTCAACTGCTTTAAAAACGACCACTTCACAGTCCTGGTGTGACAGTGTGGTGCAAAGTTGCTGAATTTGGTGTGTGGGGTCCTTATTTTTTCGAAGAAGATAAACTAACGGTAACGGTTACTTCAGATCGCTACTGTCTCATGATTGAGGCTTTCCTCCTACCAAAGTTAAACCAGTTTCTAGGAGACAATGAAGAAGCAGAAATCTGGTTCTAACAAGACGGAGCTACAGCTCACACTTCACGGCGTTCGCTGGGCATTCTGAGAGAGTTGTTTCCTCGACGTCTTCTCTCTTTGCGAGGAGACATCACTTGGCCCTCAAGGGAAGTCACCTGATTTATCACCTTGTGATTATGTAATTTGGAGACACTTAAAGGCACAAATGTATAAACATCGTCCTACAACTCTGCAAGCACTAAAGGAGGCAATCACCCAGGCAGTGGCTGCCATTCCACCGGAAATGACACGAAGAACTAAGGATAGCTTTCAGGAAAGACTTCGTCAATGTGTCCCCATTGGAGAACACCATTTAGCGGACATAATTTTTAAAACTAATTACCTTAAAATGGTATATTTGTTGCTCACACAAATACAAAACTTTTCTCTGCATCTTGTTTTGTTAGTTTGTAACTGCCTTTTGAAACAGGAGAGGTTGATATGACGGACCTTGTACCTTTTTTACTTCGGAGGCATAAATATTTTAGGTACTTTTCCGTTTCGCCGGCACAAAACTCGCCAGGCAAGCTTTATTGGTGACAACATACAATTTGCGCATAAAAAAAATGGTAAAAAAATATTAATTCTCGTTGGTTTTTCATCCATTTTTTATGTATTATGAAAAAGATGTTACTGTGTGATAAGGAAGGACTACGACTTGTTTGAAAATGAGGTGGTAAAAGGTTACCGGCAGAGTATCCGTTTGGCGTTTGTTATATCATTTTTGGCGACTATTGTTTTTGCCTGCGAAATGGAAAAGTACCATGATTTTTTTATGTTAATTTATCAAGCCCTTAATAATAAACATAGACCATTCTATTGGTTGGATAGATACTTACGTATTATACCATTAACCAATTTTGCCAAATCAGTAGACATCGCCAATTCAAAAAATGTCCGCAAATGCTGTTGTTCTTGTTGTTTGTTCTAACATGTGTGGGAATATTTTCCCTCTATTGGCTGCATATCACGGCATTTGCGATATTTTTTAGTTTGACAAAGTCAATCGATGGTATGATACATAAGTACCTTTGAATCTTATTTTAGTGCACTGCTTCACGCCGTTTTATTTTTATCGTTTGAGTGAATGAGTGTTTAGAAAAGTCGCATTTAAAGCAATACGAGGGCAATTGAGTTTTTGTCGTCAAATTGAACGATAAGTAAATTGGGCTATCAACACCCCCACACCTCTTTCTTTTTACAAACAAAACTAGTGACTGATAGTTCCGTTACTTTTGGCAACCCTACTTGGCGCCACTTTGGCACTATTTAAAAAAAAGCGATGCACCAAAATAGGATTTTTCGTTAAAATCCTAGCTGGGTACACTGCTGTTTTTGGTGCCATTTTTTTCGCCAAATGGCGCCAAAAACCCTTGTTTCAAAAAATGACATCATGGACGAAAACGAAGAAAAATCGGGGGGTTGACGATGTTAGTTGGTGCTAGAAATTTTGTCGCCAAGCAGTGTGCCCAGCTATATACATATATATATGATTCAAACGATTTTTTTTACCCAATTTCTCAAACAATTGAACTTACATTATAATCTTAATAAATATCTGACACTGATGAAATTTCATTGTCTTTGCCTTCAGCTGTCGTTTTTTCTGTATTTTTCCGTTGAGTACATAATATTTAAAAGAAAAAAAAATATTTTCGTTCATTTGTATTTCATATTAGAGTTATAGGAGTTAGTGAAAAGAAAGATAATGGGTTGAATCCAATCTTAATGCATACTTTATATATTGCCATCTTGGCGAATTATTGTCGTCATATTGAATGGAGGTTACAATACAGAAGAAAAGAATTTGACAATATTTTTTCTCCACTGACTAAGGTTTGAACTAAACTAAGATTTTATAAAATAAAATAAAGTAAAACTTACTCAATTTGTTTTTCAAAGTGTTTTAACGATTCCGTGAATATTAATCATACAGATCAGTCAGTCAGTGAAGCGATATTCTAACTACAAAACCCTTTGCTTGTTATTTGCTCAAGTCTCGAGTTAGATTATTTCTATCTAGCTTGATTGATTGAATTGTGAAAGGGATTTAGGGTAACATAGGCTATTTTATATCCTATCTACCTTTAAAGTCTACATAAAATACTAATGTTTCTCACCACATTCAGATCACGAAGTTGACACTTGAGTTGGTACCACATACCACGCGTTTACAATTATGCCAAAATGATCACTTATAGACTATAGCCAGTCAGAGCGCAATATGCTATTCGACTATCTTCACTTAATAAAAAAAATCCACAAATCTACAAACCATTCAGTTATACAAGTCTTTATTTCCTTACCAAATTTCAAATCTGGTATTATATCGACGAAATCTTATGATTTGGTGTTAAGTAAGGTAAAATTACCGGAACTAATATTTTTAGATCATTTTTACGCTATTTTAATTAACTTGGATAGCTAATTTAAACTTTATGGAACTGTAACTAATTATTTTCTGAATTATTATTATTAAATTACGATGAGAGGGTAAAACTAAATCTTAACAAGGTACCTCGTAATTATAAGTCGAGGGTCGTGGTAAGCAATGTAAATTATTATTTTTTTTAAAAAGCAGTGTTTTAAATTTAAAAGTAATGCTAGTAAAAACTGAAACATGTTACCGCATATTTTTTTAAAATTTCATAAAAGAATTTTAAAATCAATTTTTCTTTAAAAATGAGTCCTTAAATTTAGAAAATTTAATATTCAACTTTAGTTATTGTTTCGTCAATATTTGTGTGGACTGTAAAATTGGTTAAAGAATAAAAAATCAGTCTTTTTCGCAACGCTAAGCCTACTTTATTCGTGCACCCGCTTTTGTTGGGGTACAGCTAGACAATGTCTACTTTTACAATTTTTTTACAGATGGCGCTACAGTGCGCTGATGACGTAACATTCCGCCCGGCGTTGAAATATACAATATTTCAAAAAATATATTTAAAAAATGCAATTTGCTATATACAGTTTACAAATGCCTAAATGAATTAAATACAAATAAATTCAACATTCTAAAATAAGAAAAAAAATACAATATTCAAAAATAGAAAAATACAATATTCTAAGAATATAATATACTTCACATTACAATTTAATTTATATTATTATTTTCTATTGGTAAGATACATATTTTTGAGATAGAACGTGTGAGAACCCCCGTGGCAGTTTTTAGTTTAACGACTCTGACCTTACCGTCAGTTCCATAAATAACCTCCAAGATTCTTGCCATTGTCCATTTGCAGGGAGGCAAATCATTTTCCTTTAAAGGCACTAAACACCCTACGGCAACATTATTTTTCTCGAACTGCCACTTGTTTCTCTGCTGTAAATGATTAAGATAATCATTTTTCCAAATAGTTTGTACACACTTTGTTGTATACTGCCACCTAGATAGTCTATTATCTGAAATATCTAAAATTGCGGGCTCAGGTATTGCACTGATAGGTCGACCAATTATAAAGTGTCCAGGAGTTAAAACTTCATATTCATTGATATTATCTGACAATGGTACTAATGGACGTGAATTAAGTATACCTTCAATTTGAATTATTATTGTCTCGAATTCTTCGAAAGTTATTTTACTATTAACTAAAGTTCTATAGAGATGGTGTTTGAATGATTTTACCCCTGCCTCCCACAAACCCCGAAATTAGGGAGAACGAGGTGGGATAAATTTCCACTGGATAGCTTCTGAAGCAAAATAATTTGCTAATGTCTCGTTTTTGCTACAAATTAATTTTATGAAACGATTTAATTCTGCAGCTGCGCCTTTAAAATTAGTTGCGTTATCGGACATTAATGTAGAAATGCGGCCTCTACGGGCACATAGCCTCTTCAAAGCTGCAATAAATGCCTCAGTTGTTAAATCAGTCACTGCCTCTAAATGAATAGCCTTTGTAGCCAAGCATACAAAAATCGCAACATAAACTTTTGAAAATATCCCCTTTCTCTGATTTTTAAATTTTATTTGAAAAGGTCCGCAAAAATCAACCCCAGAGTATGACAATCCCCCATGTCGTGTATTCATTGTGTTGAAATGAAGAAGTCTTTTCATTACTGGAACAAATACTATTTAATGTTCTTACGTTCCACAACACAAGGGGTCACTTAAATAAAACAAAACAACACACATCCATTATCGTTACAGAAAATGGCTTAAGGACTAAAAGAAGGGAAACAGGCTTTCCCTGACTCCACGTGTACACCTCTTTCCCCGGTAGCGATGCAGAGCCCAAGAGCGAGGGGAACGAGTTCCCGCTTCCCTAAAGAACAGGTGGTGCCCCCTGGCTGCCACTAATCATCAAGGGAAGGCAGGGTTTAAATGTAGTTACATTCTCCCCCTACACCGCCGAAGACCGTCTCGGCGAGGGGGTGTACTAGCAGACATTATCGAGCATCTCTTTCACAAACTGTTCATTATTCTGAAAGAATGTACATGAAGTGATTTTTTCGCGTAAGTCAATTATTTTATCCTCTAAAGTCACAGAGACTCGTAGCTCACTTGCTAAATTATAGAGGTCTATTTTCTTGCCTTTTGAGAGAAAAGCCATATTTGTCTTTAAAACTAAAACTAGATTCAGGTTTTAAAGTATACAGGAAGTTATAAATTAAACTGGTTTTCCTAATATCAATGGATACGTATTAACTAATCATTAAACAACTACCTTCCCTGCAGAGAAAACATATAAAGAGAAAAATTCAATATAAAGGGAATAAACAAAACATTTTTTTACAAAGATCTTCAGAAAATCTAAATAAAATACCATAAATTCAACTGTATATGAAATATAAAATTAATCATGAGTCACAATAGCATATTGAAAAAACGTGTGATTACATGTTATATACTTAGTAAGTACAAAACATTTAAAGCTAAATGTATCACACTGTGACTCAATTAGGAATATAAGATTATTTAATATTCGTTTTTTTTTTAAAAAAAATATATTTCTTGTGAAATATATACTTATATATTTTCTGAAACCTTCCTTACGTAATTCAAAAAAACACACACCGGAAATGCAATGAATAAAATACACAAACTAAACAAGTACTCCGCTATCACAGGATGTGACTCATGCAAATTAAACAAATCTATTCTCAAGAAACATAAAATTTAAAATCACCAAATAGAACTTTTTGAAAGCTATAAATATATCGATTCATGAAATATATATAAACAGTAAAAATATCTAAATCTGAAAACATTACATATATCAAAGTTTGATAATTAAATGAGGTTTCTCCCCCTCAGCTTGATAGCAGAAATTACCTTTTATTTCAATATTTAACTTTAAGAAAGAATATATATATTCAACAGATCCTTATAATAATAATAACTAAGAATTTCACCATTTACTCAATATAGCAATTATTTACAGCAAATTATTATATAGCAATTATTTTAAAATGCACCAATACATATTTATCAACAATGTTATATCAGTTACTTCTTCCTGAAAGCAGAAATGATCTTTCACTATTTGAATTTCACAATTATTTCCAACAGTAGATTGAAATAATTATAATTAAAAAAATTGCATTATAGAAGCAAAATATACAAATACAAATATCTCAAAAAAGATAAATGATCATATTCCTCAATAATATTGTACAAAAGATTTGTTACATCTACTCACAGATTTAATTTCCGTTTTCTTGTTCAAGTACAGGTGAAGATTTCAGTAACACACATAATCTCGGGAAGAGATTGTTTTTCTTCAAAGTAGCAGATATATTGTATATAAGTACAGAACTTTCTTGATCACGATGGTATTTTTAACACATAAAGCAACACAATTTCACTTCGGATTATTTCCTCACTTTTCGAGCACTTTCACCTTAGTATCGGGATGATACTAAACCGATTATTTTCCAACTAAAAGACGAGCAGTTTCACCTTAGTATCAGGATGATACTAAACCCGATGATTTCCACATACAATCAAGCACTTTAACATTGAATGTCGGGGCGACACACACTAAAATTTCCATACACGTGGTCAGTTGGTCGAAGAAAAACAACATGTACGCTCAAGGAAGCGTTGATCAGTATCTCGGTTTCCTGGTCCGGTTAGAACGTTGGGCGCCACTATGACAATCCCCCATGTCGTGTATTCATTGTGTTGAAATGAAGAAGTCTTTTCATTACTGGAACAAATACTATTTAATGTTCTTACGTTCCACAACACAAGGGGTCACTTAAATAAAACAAAACAACACACATCCATTATCGTTACAGAAAATGGCTTAAGGACTAAAAGGAGGGAAACAGGCTTTCCCTGACTCCACGTGTACACCTCTTTCCCCGGTAGCGATGCAGAGCCCAAGAGCGAGGGGAACGAGTTCCCGCTTCCCTAAAGAACAGGTGGTGCCCCCTGGCTGCCACTAATCATCAAGGGAAGGCAGGGTTTAAATGTAGTTACAAGAGTTTAAAAATGGCGCACTTGGAGTTACTCTCTCTGATGGTAAATTTCCCATTAATTGATCTACCCCAGTAGGCTTCTGTCTAAAGCATGCAATGCAATCATGAACTGTTTTTCGTGCAATACCCTTGCCATTAATGGGCCAAAACTGCATTCTAATTTGATGTACTAAACCCTGAGCACCAATATGAAAAACTTCTTATGCATATGCTCAAAAAGTAATTTAGTAAATTTATGTTTACTAGGTATAATTATTTGATGTTTTGCTTCAAATGGTAAATCAGCATTACAAAGCCTTCCACCAACTCTGAGTAAAGAATTCTCATCTAAGAAAGGATCTAAAGCCTTTAACTTACTTGTTTTTGAAACACCTTTACCTTTTTTCAAGGCATCGATTTCTGCTTTAAACTCACTTAATTGTGCTATTTTAGCTAAAAATTCCGTACTACTCTTTACTTCATCTGCAGTTAGATATTTCTCCTTATTACAAGACTCCTTAGCTTTGATGTTATTAATGAACCTAAAAATAAAGCTAAAAATTCTAATTTTATGAAATTATTTGTAACATTAAAGAGTTCATCATAAAAATTTGAAGAACACTCAGTCATTGAAAGAGTCACAGCACATTTTAGTTCATCTCTGTAGGAAGGATCAGGAAAAAGTTGATTGTCCTCGTATTCATCAGTTTGTAAATCTGGACCCGAGAACCACATTTCGTTCTTTAAAAGTTCATCCACATTGCAGCCTCTAGAAATTAAGTCGGCAGGATTGTTCTTGGAGCTAACATGTTTCCAATGATAGTCCTTTGAAAGTGCTTGGATCTCCGCCACCCTGTTGTTGACAAATGTTTTGAGTTTATGAGGTTCAGTCTTTATCCACGCTAAAGCAATCGTTGAGTCCGTCCACATCCAAATTTTATGAATAGATAATTGTAGAATTGGCACAACCTTTTTGACTAATCTCGATAGTAGTAAAGCTGCAGACAGTTCTAACCTCGGTATGGTGAGTGTTTTCAAGGGAGCCACTCTGGACTTGCTGCATAATAATCTAGTTTGAGATTGTCCAGATTCGTTGAAACATTTTATGTAGACAACAGCAGCATAGGCACGTTCTGATGCATCGGAAAAGCCATGTATTTCAATCCGTATTGTTGCAGGAAGTAGAATGCACCTTGGGATTTTGAAGTTATTTACTTTCGCTAATTTTTGGTAGAAGTTCATCCACTCTTCCATTGCATCTGGTGGTAGCTGTTCACTCCAATCTAATTTTATTTTCCAAAGTTCTTGGATGAATATCTTAGCCTTCGTAACAATGGATCCTATCAGGCCCAAAGGGTCATAGAGCCTTGCAATTTCTGAAAGCACGTCTCTTTTAGAGAAGTTGACTTTGTCATTAACCTTTACTTTGTATGTGAGACAATCCAACTTTGGATCCCATAGCATACCTAATGTTTTCACTGGAGCATCCTGAAATTCCTTATCAAACACATAGGAAGATGCAGATAAATCTTTCAACAGTTCTGGGCTATTTGACACCCATTTGTGTAGCTCAAAACCCCCTCTCTGTAATAGTTGAGATAATCTGGTTTGGAGTTTTTTAGCACCCTCTAATGTAGACTCTCCAGAAAGAATATCATCCATATAACTATCATTACAAATCACATCTGCTGCGTCAGGAAATTCCGCTTTTTCTTCATCTGCTAAGACCCTTAAGGTCCTGGTAGCTAAAAATGGTGCAGAAACTGTCCCATAGGTTACGGTAGCTAGCTTGTAAGTCTTGACTGGAGCATCTGCACACTAGTCTTCCACATAATTCGTTGTAAATCCCTTTGATTAGGATCAACAAGTATCTGCCTGTACATTTTTTTAATATCTGCACTAAACGCGTACTCGTGTTTTCTAAATCTACTGACTATGGAAAAGAGATCTTGTTGAATAATTCCTCCGTTTAGTAAAATGGAGTTTAGAGAAAAACCACTTGTTTTTTTTGCACTTGCATCGAAGACAACTCTCAATGGAGTGGATGCCTTCTCTGGTTTGTATACGGAATGATGAGGAATGTAATAGTTAATCTTATCTAATGTTTCATTTTTAATCTCCTCCATATGGCCTAAAAGTTCATATTCATTCATAAATTCTTTATACAAAGTTCCCATTGTATTGTTTTTGTTTAATTTTTCCCAAATACCATTTAGTCGTTTGATCGCATTCTCTTTGGAATATCCTAATAATGTTTCTGCATTTTCCTTTATGGGTAACCGAACTATAAATCTTCCCGTTTTATCTCTTTTATAGGTACTAACAAAATGTTCCTCACAATAAATTTCCTCTTCACTTTTTGTTATTTCCTTAGAATCATCTGGAAGTGATTCCAGTTCAAAGAATTTCTTTACTGTTATATCTAAGCTTGGTTCACTTATTAAACAACAATTGGCTTGTTGTTGTGACTGAGGAAGGGTACCTGTGTCTAAGTAGCCAAATTTTGTATTTTGTAAAATTACATTTCCCTCCTGCAAATAATATTGTTCTGGATTTAAAATTTCAAAAAATAGTTCACTTCCTATCAATATATCTATTTGACCTGGCATATGGAAATTAGAATCAGCCAGCTCAATTGAAGCTGGAATATTTAAATCCGATATATTTAATTTCGATACAGGAATCGCATCGATAATTTTAGGTAAAAGTGAAAATTGTACATTGCGTGCAAAAGTATAATCCCGATTTGAAACTTCAATATTAGCTGAATATTTCGATGATTGCGTAATTCCGTTAATGCCTGTTATAGATTGGTTTGCAGACTTAAATTTAAATCCCAACTTTCTTGCTATATCTTCTCTCATAACGCATATCGTAGATGCATTATCTAATAATCCTCTTAACTTAATTCTATATCCATCAGCACTTTTAACGAAAATCATGAATGTATTCAATAAAACACATTTATTTCCATAAGTCAAAACCGCAACTTCTGGCTGACCTTCAAACCGAGTAGGATTCGAATTGCTCTCTATCCCCCTTTCCCCTACAGTGTGATTTTTAACTGCAGAGCAAAGTTCAGCAGAATCATGAAGAAATGAATGATGTAATCCTTTGCAACCACTAACTGTGCATTTGTATTTAGACATGCAGGCACCAGAATGAAGTCTGAGGCAATTTATACAAAGTTTGTTATTGCTAACAGATTTCTTTCTGCACTCCACAGACATATTTTTGAAATGCAATACATTTATAAAGAGGATGAGAATTTCGACATAGAATACAAGGTTTAACAGTTATTTTTTTTTTACTATTAACTACCAGCGATTTGGCTTTAGTTGACATTTGCAGTATTTTTATGGATCATTTTAATACTAGGAATGCGAGTAATGTTTTCTAACACAGCACTTCTCTTTTCTAAAAATTTCATAATAGAATCAAATGTTGGAACTTCTGCTGTTTTCAACGAAAGTTCGAATTGTTTTTCTAGATTCTTTGTCAATTTTTTGAAGAATTATATTTATTAAAATTATATCTGATAGATCATTCTGCTCATATTTCAAAACTTTAAGTGCTCTAATGTTTATTGATACAATCCATTAAAGCGCGCAGTTCTTTGGCTGATTCGCTATAAATTTTTTCATAATTAATTATCTCAAGGACATGTGAATCTATCAACTGCCGTTTGTTTTCGTAACGATCTTCTAATGCTTTAAAGAGAGAATCGAAACTATCGCTAGGCGACTCTAAGAGAGCTTTGCTTCTCCTTTTAGAGATGCTCGAAGATAGTATAGTTTTTGCGAATCATTCAATTGCTCATTATTACTTATTAAATTAATAAATTGATTTTTAAAATTAGAAAATTCTGCTATTACACCAGAAAATTCTGGCAATGGAATTTGAGGTAAGCGGATACTATTTTTTACCATTGTCATTTAAATTAATGTTTACATTTTCAGAATTTTTCAAAGAATACATTAAAAGTTTGAGACCTACCTCTGTTGTCTCGATCCGTTGATTTATATCTTCAATGTCCAGCTGAATGATTTCCAAGCTTTCGAAAATTTCTATTTCACAATAATCCTCAGCTATTTTATCTAGATTTATCTGTAATTGCTCAATTTTTTTGCGTTTAATTTCGATTTCAGTGACACTAGTATCCTTTGACACTGTCTTCTCCGAGGTAAAAGCCTCTAACCTAGTTAAAGTTCCTTTGATTGAATCTTTTAAACGATTCAATTTCTCTTCAGTAGTTACGTTGGAGTTATTTTTATTTTTCGATTTTTTATCCATTTTCTGTGGCTTCGTAGGACCAATGTTTCGTCAATATTTGTGTGGACTGTAAAACTGGTTAAAGAATAAAAAATCAGTCTTTTTCGCAACGCTAAGCCTACTTTATTCGTGCACCCGCTTTTGTTGGGGTGCAGCTAGACAATGTCTACTTTTACAAATTTTTTACAGATGGCGCTACAGTGCGCTGATGACGTAACAGTTATTTTAATAGATATAAACAATATTTTTATCTTTATTTTTAAAAATTTTTTACTTGATATTACAAAATTACTAATGTTTTAAAATATTTTCTCTCTAAAAAACAATAATTCTTATTATTCTATGAAACTTTGTGCTTTTTTTTTTTGGCGATTCTTTAAAAAAATTATACTCCAGGAGTTTTTAAATGATGTTTTGAACTCTCACAGATCAATTTAAGAATAGGATTTTGAATTATAAAACACTCATACTGCATTTAAATTCATGCTAATTACTTTAATTAATTGATTTTTTATACATATAATAGAGAAATCTTTCAATTGGCAACAGTCTAATTAATATGTAGCGGTAGCTAAATAAAATCAGTACTTAGGCATCACGCAAAGACGATCGTTTTAGCGTGTTCGTTAAAGTACTGGCGTTCGGAGCGGAAGGTGTCCGGTTCAAATCTTCCTATATTGGTGATCCGTAGAATGAAGTAAGAAAACGCAACTTTCTGAACTGTCGTGGCGCCATCTACCGCAAGAAATATAAAGGAAATAAAAATAAATAAGTATATAAAGAAAAATATGTAAAATAATGAGATAAAATAAATAAATGAACACGCTCTCCGTAACGAACATAAGAAAAATCGTTCGCCTGTCCACCTCACTGGTGAGAGAGTAGTGTAGCGGTAGCTAAATAAAACCAGTACTTAGACACATCAAGTGAAGACGATCGCTTTGGCGTGATCGATAAAGTACTGGCTTTCAGAACGGAAGGTGCCCAGTTCGTATCTTCCTATAAATATATTAATATTTTAATTTATACAGCAAATTTAGAAAATCACAGTTATTCGCATATTTTAAAATGTTCTTTTCAAAATTTTTAAATAAAACCCTTTTAGCTTCCTCTCTCTCTCTGTATATATATATGTACAGAGAGAGAGAGACGAGAGGGAAAGAGACAGTATAGTCTTCTTGATGGCTAACTGATAAATTTAACATTCAGAGACCAAAGGTTATCAAAAGAGTCTCTTAAAAAAATAATCTTTTTGTGACATGACTTTGCCTTTCGTCAACTGTTTGAAAAACACAAGTAATGTGAAAAAAAAATTAAGTCAATTCCTACTTCGATCAACTAAGTAAAATTTTATTTTAGCTACTTTTTATTAAATAGTTACAATTAATATATATATATACATATGAAAAATCACAACATTAAGTGGTTATTAATTTTTATTAATTATCATCAAAGTATCGTATTGTTATCCAAAACAATCGCATATATAAAATTTCAGTTCAACTGAATGCTTTAAAACGTGAGGGGGGAAAAAACCTTTTCAAATTTTGACACAAGCTCCAAAAGGGTCACTAAGACACCAAAAATGATGCCAACGTGCCTGTATTTGTAATTCTTTAAATAATTAGGTTTGATCAATTAATTTTCATTAATTATAATTAAATTATTGTATTGTCATCCAAAATAAAATCATGTATATAAAATTTCAGCTCAAATGAGCTCTTTAAAATGTATTTTACAAACGATTGAAAATTCCACCAAGATAAATAAATAAATAAATGTGGGAAATTTCCACATGAACATTGAATAGAGGGCGCTGTCAAGGCAGCCACCGGGAGTTAACGAAGGAGGGAGGATTCAGCCAGCGGACTCTAGACGCGCAGGTCGATGATCCGGGGCTGAAGGAAGTGACGAGAACGGTGTCCGAGTAGGGACCCACCAACCCGTTGTTCAGGAGAGAGACGCGCAGGTCACTCTCAGCATGAGGGCTTAATCGAACTGTAAATACTGTATTATATGTGTAAACGTCTGTCTTAGTGAGTAGAACTGTGAAATTAAACGTTAGATTAGAAACAAACAAGAGTGTGATTATTGAATACCCCTAGAACCGTACAATAATCCCACAAAATATGGGGGCACGGCCGCGATATGAACTGTGAGGACTGTTGTTAATATTTCAACAAACGCGATAGGAACTGTGAGGACTGTTGTTAATATTTGAATAAACGCGATATGGACTGTAAGGACTGTGTGTGAATACTGCAACTAACGCGATCTGGACTGTGAACATTTGTGTGTGCATTTCATTGGATACCTATTTGCCTGTACATGTAGAAGGGAGTTCCACGAAAGAAGAAAAAAAAAAGGTAAGATACCTTTTAATATCCTTCTATTTTAATAAGTATAATTGTATATAATATGTCGTTCCACAAAAATACAAGAAAGGAGGACTTAATAAATGTTCTCAAGGAAATTGGAGAACAAGCGACGTCTAAAGAAACAATAATTGAATTGAAAACCAAATTGGAAAAATCCGCAGCTTTTAAAGACGATCCCGATTTTGTGATAAATCTGCTAAATTTGTCCGTCGAGGACAGGCAGGCAAAAGCCGAACGGCAGCTGCAAGAGACCAACTCACAACTAGAGTTAGAAAAAATTAAACTACAGCAAATTGAACGAGAAATTGAACTTCAGAAAGCTTTGGCAGAAGGGCAAGCAACACAACAAAGTTCAAAAAAAGGAGATACAATTAATTTAGAAAATTTAATTAAGAGTGTAAAAACGCTGACTATACAAATCCCAACGAAAACTGAAAATTTTGGTCTTTTTTTCCAATCCCTAGAACGGTCATTTAGAGTGAAAATGTCCCCGAAAACTTGAAAGCAGAAATCCTTATTAATATTCTTGGTGAGAGAGCACACAATGTTTTACTGTACATTAAAGATGACGAAATAAAAGAGTACGATTTAGTTAAATCATTAATTTTAAAAGAGTTCCAGCCCACTGCGCAGGAGTGTTTACTTAATTTTAGAAAAGCCAAAAGGCAAGCAGATGAAACCCATGTGCAATTCGCCACACGTTTAAGTGCGATGTTTAAATACTACTTGAAAATTAGGAACGTTGTTGATTTTAAATCCTTAGTTGATTTAATGATAAGTGATAAATTTTTAGATACTTTAGAGCCAGAAACTGCTACACATATTAAAATTATGCAGGCGGATCAATGGATGACGCCAGATAAATTAGGAAAAGCGTGCGATATATTTTCATTTCGAAAAACAGATCTCTGCATGACTCTCGGAACCCAAATACTTTTAAGAGTAAAAACGAGGGTGCTTGTAGTAAGAACCGCGCGAACATGGGTTATACAAATCAATTCCAAAGACAGTTTCCAAAACATAACCAAAGTGTTAGATCA
The DNA here is from genome assembly GCA_019973935.1 of Trichonephila clavipes. Taxonomy (NCBI): domain Eukaryota; kingdom Metazoa; phylum Arthropoda; class Arachnida; order Araneae; family Nephilidae; genus Trichonephila; species Trichonephila clavipes. The sequence goes on along the minus strand of BMAU01015682.1, from coordinate 180,387 downwards.
GACAAAACAGTATCGTGTTATATTTGTGGAGGCCCGCATTTCGCAAGGAATTGCGCGAAGAAAACGATGAACTCAGAAAAGAGAAATACGGATACAGGTCATGCCGTAAATCAAATTGAAACTTCTATTTCTAATCAAAATGACTTTTTATTTAATGAATTGCAGTACATAGATGTAATTGTTGATGAAATCCCACTAAGGGCAACATTGGACTCAGGTGCGAATTCAGTAATTATCAATTCTAAGTACGTTTCGGAAGGAAAAAGAATTCATTCTCAAATCGTGTTGACGAGTTGTTTTGGAGAAAAGAGAAGTGCGAATGTTTCAGAATTTACGATCTCATTGAAGGGGTGGGGAAAAGAAAAAAAATACTAGCGGCAGTGTGCAGGATCGAGGCAGCAATATTGTTACCCTCGAAGGTTTTGAATTCTTAAAGAGTGGCTCAGGAGAAGCGGGGTCAACGAACGCGTCGTGCACGCCGGTGTGTTTACAAAATGAAACAGGGGAGAAAATGATGTGGACCTGACAGGGGGTGTAACTAACTCGGGGAAGATCACTGATGGGTCTAATTTGTTTTTACTTAAGGCATCGGAGACGTTTGATGAATGTTTATATGATGTATCTCACATTTCGAACAGTGGAATAAGGGATAAAGTCAGACGTTGATAGAAAATTACTGTCCGAATAAAACAGAGACAACTGCTCTGAAAATGAAAATAATTCTATCGGATGAGAAACCCATTGCTCAGAGGTCACGTAGGCTATCTTTGCCTGAAAAGAGAGAGGTCGAAAAGCAAATAGATGAGTGGTTAGAGCAGGGAATAATTAGAGAGAGTTGTTCCGATTTTCATCTCCGGTTGTGGTGTGTAAAAAGAAAGATGGAACAATGCGATTGTGTATAGATTACAGAAAATTAAACAAGAAAATAGTTAAGGATAGATATCCACTTCCTATAATTGAAGAGGTTTTAGATAAGTTAGGGAATGGCAAAATATTCACAACGCTTGACTTAAAGAATGCATTTTTCATGTAGATGTTGATGAAGCCAGTAGAAAATATACCGCGTTTGTAACGGAAACTGGCCAATATGAATTTTTAAAAGTGCCATTTGGGTTGTCTATTAGCAGTAACTATTTCAAAGATACATTAATTACGTGTTTAGAGAGTTGCTAAGAGACGGTACATTAATTATTTATTTAGATGATATAATAATTCCGGCTACTGATGAAAAAGAGGCTTGTAAAAAATTAGCTCGTGTGTTAGAAACCGCGTCCAGATACGGCATTGAACTAAATCTAAAAAAATGTCAGTTTTGCAGGGGAAGATTAATTTTTTAGGGCATGTGATCCAGAACGGTATAATTCAACCTTCGGCGGAAAAGACAGTGTCAGTTTGTAACTTTCCGGAGCCTAAAAAAACGTGAAAGATGTGCAAAGTTTCCTTGGGCTAACAGGGTATTTTAGAAAGTATATCCCTTCATACGCCATGATAGCTAGGCCCCTTAGTGACTTGTTAAGAGGAACAAATCCTTTTGAATTTGGGCATGCGCAAAAAGTAGCTTTTCAAAATCTAAAGAACGCTTTATCCCGTGAACCCGTATTACATCTTTTTAAGGAAGGTGCTAAGTTAGAATTGCATACGGATGCATGCAAACTAGGGTTAGGTGCTGTACTTTTACAACAAAGTGAAGATGGACGTTTCTATCCTATCCATTACATGAGCAAAAAGACTTCCATTCAAGAAGAGAAACTGTGTAGTTATGAACTAGAAGTACTGGCGGTTATAGAGGCTCTGAAAAATTTCGAAATTACCTACTGGGAAGGAAATTCCGAATTCAAACGGATTGTGCAGCATTTGCGAAAACCCTCGACAAGAAGGAATTAACACCAAAGATGGCTAGGTGGTCGATTTTCTAACGGATTTTGATTACGAGGTAGTCCATCGTCCTGCAAAACAAATGCAACATGTAGATGCGTTGAGCAGACATCCTGTTATGCTAGTGACTAGTGATGAACTAACATACAAGATCGTGAACGCTCAAGAATCTGATGAATATATTAGGACTATTAAGAAGCTGTTGCAAGAAGGTAAAACTTCTGAATTCATCGTTAGTAATAAAATCCTGTACAAGATAAGTGAGGATCAGGAGTTGCTAGTCGTTCCAGAGATCTTGCAAGTGGATGTGATTAAGAAAGCTCACTCATTTGGACATTTTGCAGCGACAAAAACTGAGGAGTTGGTGAAAAAGAGATTATTATTTTCCGAACATGAGAAGGTGTATCGAAAACGTTATTAAGAACTGTATTGAGTGCATATTAGTCAATAAGAAGAGGGGAAAGGGAGAAGGCTTTTTTTTAAACCCTATTCCTAAAGAAGATCTACCGCTGTCGACATATCACGTGGACTTTATTGGACCATTACCAACGACCAATAAAATTATAATCACATATTCACTGTTATTGATGCATTTACAAAGTTTACGTGGTTGTATCCAACCAAAAGCACTACAGCTCAAGAAGCCATTGAAAGACTGAAGTTGCAACAGAAAACTTTTGGGAATCCTTCACGAGTGATTAGTGACAAAGGAGGAGCGTTCAGATCTAAAGAATTCGAAGACTACTGTGCTGATGAGCAAATTAGCAATGTGCAAATAACAACGGGAGTACCAAGAGGGAATGGACAAGTTGAGCGAATCCATGGAGTACTAATTCCAGTATTGACCAAGATGTCCATCGAAGACCCGACTAAGTGGTTTAAGCATGTAGATTCACTACAACGTGTACTGAACAGTGTGCCTTCACGCAGTACAAAGTATTCACCATTTGAATTGCTCATAGGAGTTAAAATGAAGAATCCTGAAGATGTCATGATAAGAAATCTGCTTGAAGAAGAGAGTCAAGAGCAACTCTTCCAACATCGAGATAACCTGAGAAGAGAGGCAAAGCAGAACATTTTGAAGATTCAAGAAGAAAACAGAAGAACTTACAACCGAAAACGGAAGGAAGCGCATCTGTATAAGAAAGGTGACTTGGTGGCAATCATGAGGACTCAGTTTGGAAACAAATTGAAACTGCGAATAAAATATTTTGGACCATACCAGGTGACCAAAGTGAAACCCCATGACCGATATGATGTGGCTAAGATTGGAGACCATGAGGGGCCCAATGTTACGTCAGCATCAGCAGACCAGATGAAGCCATGGACTTGGCATTGATGAGAAAGGAGGAATGAACTGGTTTCAAATGTTTGTGTAACTGTATATTAACCTTTGTTCTTTTTTTTTTTTTTTTTAGTTTGTTTATTTCAGATCCTTAGTGCGTGAGCAGTGAGGACACTGCTTGTGTGGATGGCCGAGAGTTGTGGGAAATTTCCACATGAACATTGAATAGAGGGCGCTGTCAAGGCAGCCACCGGGAGTTAACGAAGGAGGGAGGATTCAGCCAGCGGACTCTAGACGCGCAGGTCGATGATCCGGGGCTGAAGGAAGTGACGAGAACTTTGTCCGAGTAGGGACCCACCAACCCGTTGTTCAGGAGAGAGACGCGCAGGTCACTCTCAGCATGAGGGCTTAATCGAACTGTAAATACTGTATTATATGTGTAAACGTCTGTCTTAGTGAGTAGAACTGTGAAATTAAACGTTAGATTAGAAACAAACAAGAGTGTGATTATTGAATACCCCTAGAACCGTACAATAATCCCACATAAATATATAGGGAGTGTGAGCTAATAGTAGGAATTGAAAAAAAGGAAGTATTATTAATGAGAATAGTGTTGTGATGTTCGAAACAAAAGATTTTGTATCGATATTATATAATATAAATTAATACAGTAGAGTCCCTTAAACTCGCCACTCGATAACCCGGCAGTCCGGATAACTTGACCACACCCTTGCAGGTCAAAAACACCCTACGTGCAGACCCGGTCAAGTAGTTTTCACGTACTAAATATTCTACGCTTTCATAAAATATGTACTTTTCTTTAAGGGTATTTGGGCAGTTTATTTTATGTTATATTCTCAAGAAAACAATGCATATAAGTACAGTTCAATATTTTCTGAGGAAACAGTGCTACTCCTTCCCTTTTTTAATACCATTCGCGACAATCTGGTATTTTCACAAATTCAGCCACCCTTTGGTCCACATTAGGCTGAGTTTCTGGGACTCTACAGTTGTAAGAGGCTCGCGCCTCTCTCTCGAGCACCCACATGTGTGGGGGAAGGGAAGAAATATTCGACGTCATCCAATTTATCTATTTATTTCCATACGAAGAACAGACACAATTTCAACAAATTATAGTAAGATAATGTCTAAATGCTAACCACGAAAGTGGAACAACGACGGTCAAACGTGAGCGATTAGGAGACTAACAAACTTGATCCCTGTCTTAATTAAGGATCTAACCTATCATCCGAATTAATCTAATCTTAATTCAATCTTAGTGAACAATCGTCACTTTAAAGTTTCCTCCTAATAAGAATCAAATGACTCTAATTCTAATATTATACCTTCAGTATTATACCTGGCTCGAGTATATCTAGTCTCCTACTCTCTATTCCAGCTAGAAAACCTCGCCTATTTATTGTAAGTTAATTTACATATCACGATTCTCTTCTGCCGAAGGATTGGTTGTGAATAACGCGAATTGACAGCCCAAAGATTTCCCAAGAGGTTTAGTTGGAAAAACGCGTATAAATCCGTCACACAGTATTTAATTTTAAATGTCATATTTTATATACTATCTTATCCTGACATTTTCTTTTATCTAAGTGAATAATTCAAGCATTCGAGAGATCTGGAAAATGTACAAGAAAATTTTGGTCCTTATGTATTATCGCAATTGTCTTGGCGACATTATATGAAACGAAGAACATGGTTACCTATTTAGCGCGTACGACATATGCGAAATTGGGGTTGCCAACTTAGCTAGTCATCTTGAACATTGGCATTGTTGCGATAATATGTAAGTACCCAAATTTTTTATAAACTTTGAGCCCTGATACACATTTCTGAGTAATTCATAAGCAAAACCAAAAGAACCATGCTTTTTCGAATGAGTAATCTAATTTTTTATTTTGAATACAAATGTCCATTACAATATTGTCACATATAATAAAAATAACTGCATATACATTATGCATATTTTTTAATTTTTGAAATTCCATTAACACATAAAAATTCATTAACGGCTGGATTACATGGTACACAATTTTTGTCAAGTATAAATTGCTGTTGAACATAATTAATAACAAAGCAACATTTGTGGGAGCTTGGGTAGGAGATTTATGCGTTCTTCCTGACATGACCACATCTAATACTACTAAATCCTAATCCCAGAACTAATTGATTGCAATCGAAACCTGGGCAGCATTTCTTCGCACTAGAACAACTCTGACCTAGTTGGCGACAATTTCTGTAATAGGAAAAAAAAATATTTTAGATAACAAAAATTTTTCATTCTTATGAAATAAAAGGTAAAAATACGAACACCCATAGAAATTTTAGAATTGTTTAAGTGCATATTTCTTACTTTTTCCTGTTTTCAGTTACACTGACGGCTTATAATGATTAATCGAGACAGGTTGAGTTGGTTTAGAATTTGCAAGTGAAGCCGAATGAGCGCGCGGATTTTGAATGAAGGACATCCTGAGTCACAGTTAAGTGACCGGGTCGACACCTTAGTCGGTAACTCGCCAGTAAAGTTTGCATCATTTGAGTAAGCAAGCCTTGATTTTGGCCAAACAAATTTATTAGTTTTAACAATTATTTAAACATATACACGTTATATCACAAAAACAGCACACACTTTACATAAGTCTAAACGAGTTCTGATCTGCCGCGCACCCTGCTTTGTGCGGGTGACGGATTTCCCCTTGAAATAATCCCCAAGGGATTATTACATGGCCGATCTGGCATAATGATTCAGAGGAGTCTTACGCCTGTCTTAATTTCCTTTTCAAGACCTGATTTCGTTAAAAATCCGTCGTGCGGCAAAGCTGATGAACGTGAAATCAGTCAGGGACTAATGCTGGTGTGGTAGCTGTAGAGAGTGCAGTGCCACTCAGGAGTCGTCTTCCTCATTTCCGTCGTTCAGAAATATCGTCTCCAGTAATTTTAATGTTATTTCTTCGAGCAACCAGGGACGTCTTAATGGATGGGGCAATTGGGCCGAAGCCCAGTGCCTCGCCTTTGGTGGGGGCCTCGTTTCGTTCTCGACTCTATCTTAATAAGATCATGATCCAGATAATTTTAATGGTCGAATATTATTCCCGTATATAGTCCCTGAAAAACAGGGAATTTCAAACTGCATGTCAACTGTCAAATGTGATAAGAATGTAGTATTATCTGATGACCTTTGTCCGTGTCTAGGAATAGGCATAATACCATAAACAATCATTCACCGCATTTAGTCGATATGCGACCATCGGTCGAGACGGTTTGTACCTAGGTTTTTGAGATTGTGAGTTGTGCACATTTATTTGTTTGAAATTACCGTTTGAACGAGTATTTGACAATGCGTGTCGTATACTGTCTACTTTTGACGATCTCAGATAGGGAGGTCTACTTTACATAAGGGCTCAGGGTCTCAAAAAGTCTTAAGACGTTCCTGAGTGCAACATCACTCACTCAAACACTCCCGATGCTATCATTTATTCAAACTCTACGGCCGGTTTCACTCGAGGCAACTTTGTACCAGTCACTCGTTTCTGTACCACCAGTTCTGTTTTCACCAGTTCTCGTTTTCTGTCACCATATTTCGAATTTGAAAATGAGAGCTGCTCTTACACTTGGATTGAAAAGGGAATGCCAGACTTATCGATACAATGATTGAGTGCGAAGAAGCAATAAAAAGCTTTCTTCATTTTCAATACACAAGTAGCCGCGTGTGAAGAGCGTAGCCTCCACAACATTCTTTTAGTTGAGTCAACTAGCAGGGAGGAGAATGTGGTTTTCTAGAAACTGAAAGAGTGACACATCAAGGAGTCCCAGTTGACCCCATGTCGTCACCCAGGCAATTTCAATTCAAAATTAGCTCCTGGCTGTCTGCTCCTCCAGTTAGGGGCGGTACAAGTTGACTCGTTTAAAAAGGCCCATAATTCGATACGATATAGCATGAAAATGTTTAAAACTAGTTTAATTTCAAATGCAGTTGTCTCCATTATTTCGCAGATAGATTCTTAAGTGGAAAGGGGAGTTGAATTCGTGACTCATTTATACTTTCATGACTCGTATACAAAGTTTCATAATTTAAAAATGCATTTTTTTTGTAAATATTGATTTTACACTGTATAAAGAATAAAATTTGTCGCTTAATAGTTCTTGTTTATGCATTTTTGGAATGTCTATAAAAAGATCATATATTCTATATAAAATACAAAATAGATATCGATAAATCTCAAAATAAATTTATGTTAATATTATTTTCATGCTTATTTGCTAAAATAATGAAGATCATTTCAAAAATATACAATTTTGAAGAATTATCTAACAATAAATAATGATTCTTATAAATTAAAAAGGTTTGACTTTTCGTAAATTTATTTGTATCTAAAATCACGTAAATGGGTTAAAAAAATGCTTTCCCTTAAATACATAAATGATGTTTATGCATTGTGTTTTGTGATTTGTTTTTTATGACGAAATTTATTAAAATAGTAAAAATGCTTGATATTAAATTTTGTGACACCCTGTGTGTTCTTTTCAGTGAGTGAGTGAGTGAGTGAAGATTAACGTCGCGCTGTTCAGCTACACTAGGGCTTTTGGCGACGGACCACGTAATTTTGAACCATGGTCAAGTGACGTGGACGACACCTGAGCTGGCACCCCCCTCTCCTAACTACCACACCACACCAACGGGAGGACGTTTCAGCTCTGGATAGATTTAGCGTGTATCGCTGCCCTACACGGCGGGTCTTTAGTGGTACTGGGCTCGAACTCGTGACAAAACCAGCCACGATCCGATGCCTATACCACTCGGCTACCGCGGCCACGTGTTCTTTTCAGAGCTGCAAAGTTATACCAAGCATTAACGACCATTATCATACTGCAATAACAATGCAAATAAACAAAATCTATATAGTCAAGAATACAAATAATTTTTTAGGTAATTTTACATTATAAATAATGTAATAATTAATTCGTTAATCTGATATATTTCTCATTTTGTATTTTTTATAAATTTTTCTTCCATATTAAACTTTTCTTCAAAATATTATGAATTAATCACAAAAATAAAGACTTAAATTTAGTTAATTTTAATTCTACGAAGTGTGAGTTTTCTTTAAACCTAACTTTATTCACATTTAAGAATAAATTAAATCTACAAAATAATTCGCTTCTACTTACGGATCTGGAGTGGCATTTCCCCCTTCAACTCTGAATTCTTCGACAGGGTAGTCTATAAAAAAATTGCTAACTTATTAAACATTAATTAATAATATTTATTTTATATTTGAAGCTTCTAAAGAAACACAATGATAAGGAAAAAGATCCTTTAGTAGCTAATATTTAGTTCAATTTTTGTTTCTTAAGTTTATATTTACACTATAAAAAGAATATGTTTAAATAAACTAGTAGACTGTAGAATTTTATGACAGTTTGGCGTATTAAAGATATTTACAAACAATACGGGTAACTTGTGATAGAAAATGTAAAGCAAATACGAAGATATGCTATCAATTTTAGCGGGATCTAAAGATTTAGTCTGGTTGTGTCTACAAGCATTGTGTCCTGATTAGAAATTATCATTATTATACATATATTTCGTGAGCAATTCAAGCAAATACTTAAGTAGTTCCTATGTAATGACTTTTTAAAAACATTTTTACTTAGCTTTGTTTTTTCATTTACGAAAATTTGGTACTTTTCCGTTTCGCTGGCGTCGCAATAAGGTCGCCAAAAATGATACAACCGACGCCAAATGGAATATGCCCGCTGATAACCTTTTACCACCACATTTTCAAAACAAGTCATGATCTTTTTTTTTTATCAGTAACCTCTTTTTCATAATATATCAAAAATGGATGAAAAACTAATGGGTTGCTAATATTTATCATAATTTTGCCGCCAATAACGCTAACTTGGCGAGATTTGCGCCGGTGGAACGGAAAAGTACAGAAATTTTTTTCCAATTATCAATCATAAGAATCTTACTGGCTTTTATACCAGCATGAAATCCCGAAAATTTCCTATTTACCTTTCTTTTCCTTTAGTTTCAATTTTTCTCCCCTGAAGATGTGCGTGTTTTCGTATTTGTTCTCAAATTTAGTTTATGATTATTTATGTCATTCAAATTTTGTATTATTTCGGATACTTTTTCTTTTAAAAGATTCTGATTTTTATTAGTAAGTTGTGTCCTCTTTCACTTAAATGAGGTTTAAAAAGCAAAGTTTGAGATTTACATTGTTATTTCAAGATCTTTCTAAAAGTACTTATATCGTATCGATAGAAAAGAAATTTTAAAAAATAAAAATTTAGTTTTTAACATTCATTTCAAACACTCTCTTAAACTGAAACTTTTTTCATACTAAAAGGAAATATACTGGAATATAATTAAGAGATTTTACAAAACATTTCCAAGAATCTATTTACCATTAACCTTAAAATGCACTGAATGAAAGAACTGTAGGATGGGAACAAAAACATAGCTCTAAATCAGTGATTCTCAATCTTTTTTTGTTATGGATATTAAAATTTTCAAGATTTGGCGGTACACTGACAATAAAATAAGTTTAAAAGAATTTTACTTATCTATAATACTGTATGTAAAATAGTTTACGATAACAATTTTCAGCGTTAAATAAAATATGCACGACAAAGACAACAAAATATAAGTTAAATAATTAATAACAAGTTAATTATAAGAATAGGGATAAGAATACGAATAGAATAAGTTAAATATAACCATAAATATCTTTAGTTTATTTCTATAAAACGACCAGATTATTGGGTTACATACAGAAGTACCGTAGCACAGTGGTTGAGAATGATTGCTCTCAACATTCATTTTCACATTGTTGAAATATAGGTTAGTTAAGAAAGCATTTGAAATTAATAAAACTTCAGAATTTTTAATTGTGATTATTTTAAGCTCATTTGTAATACAGCTATTATGCAATTACAAATATTTAAAGAAATGCATGATGATGATAACATTTTAAATAATATTTCATGTTATTAATGCAGTAAAATTTTGAAAACTTACTTAGCATTTGATGAGTTTTCATTTTATAACAAAAGTTAAGGTTCAGAATAATTATCAATACAATAAAAATTCCCAGTTTCTGCATGTCGCTTGTACTTGAGTCTGTTTAATGAATTTTATTTATTATGAGTAACATTTTACACATAAAAAATATACAATTAAGAATAAGACATCAGTAAAATTTGTCACATTTAAAAAAAAAAGAAGAAAGATATATAAATTATTATAACTAAAACAAAATGGTCACTCATTTTTTACCTTCAATAAATAAATTTCAGAAAAAGAAATTCTATTTGGGGAACATGAAGTGAGATTAATTAAAAAAGATAAGATTTAGGATAAATTTTTATGATTTTAAATTAATTATAAAAGATAAATGTAATGATAAATATCACACACACACACACACAAATGCATATTAGAATTTCAAAATAAAAAGGGAAGAAACCTAGGGGGGGGGGGAATTGAAAGAATAAAACGAAATTTTGAGGCAAAAGAGAAGAACAATTTTAAAATTAACTCCAAAGATAGTTAATGTATCTTTCAAGATTATTTATTTATTTATTTTTGTAAAAGATAAGTTTTAATTTGATTTGACTTAGCTCTCAATGAAGTATAAAAATCAGGGATAAGATACTGAATCAGAATTCAGATAGAGCTTTAAATGTGAACTCGAACATGATTTAATGAATGGATAAACAATAAAGAATAAGAAAAATAAGTTCTTTAAGCATTTGAAGAGCGAAATTTATATATCAGTAAAGCTTTTAAACTTTTTAAGTGATATTTTCCAAATTTATTTTAAAAAATTATCAATGATTTTCAAAAATCTTGTTATCTAAAGTTTGGAGAGAATCATTTCGCCGTTTGATTCTATACTCCCTTCGACAACATTGTAACTCAAAAACTTTATTCCAAGTTCGGGCTTTTTTCATTCATAATGGATATATCTTCGCGGAATCTTATCATATGGTCCGTTTATTCCCTACTTGCTAAAGCCGAAAGAATGGTATTTAAAATTCAGAGAATTTAAATATTTAGCTGAATTTCTCGAAAAGTACTGACTGACAGGCAAACAAATGCTTCCAACCAAAAAAGGCAAATTTTTATTTTTGACTAGAGCATGTTGGCTGAACGTTTAGAAGAAATACCATGCAAGCGCATCTACTAATTTCCGCGATTTATTTGTTTGTGGTGTTTTCCAATGTGTTTTTTTGCACCAAATTGAATTTCAAAAATATTTAAAATGAGTAACCATCAATGTTTGAATAATGAAATGAAGTGATAAATCGTCTGCAGACTTGAGATGGCAATACCTCATGCGCAGATTACTAGATACTCTGATGTGACACCTAAGACCGTATGAAACTTATGGAGACAGTTTAATGAGACTAGATCCGTATAGAAGAGGTCTGGACAAGGTCACCCTAAAGTCATGAAGATCAATGAAAATCGATCATTGAGCATTTCAACGCAGTGTAACGAGACTACAACTTCTTTGATGTCTCTGGCGCTTTTTAATGCCACAGGAATCTAATTTTCAAGAATTACTCGTTAACAAAGGCAACTTGAGAAAGGTATGCTTCTTAGACCTACTGTTTAAGTACCTCTCACTTCCACACTCTGAAAGGTCCACTTGACATGAGGTAAGGAACATACATTAGAGCAAGATTCAAGGGGAAACCATAATGATCAGCTAATTTCAGCTGAATCATTGATTCTAGGATGTACCAAGGAGGGAACCAAGAAAAAACGCTTCATGTCCTCCAGCATTTGAGAAAGACATCAGTATTGCAACAAAGTCTGATGGTTCCAGGGAGAAATGCTGGATACAGACTCATGGACCCCCAAGTTTTCATTAGATGCTACGAAGTATAGGAATTAAATCATGGAGCTCTATATTCAATTTTACAGGGGTTCAATTGGCCTTAATTTCATTTATATAAATAACAACACTCGTTTATATATTCTACCAATTTCTGAAGGGAAAAAAAAGAATACTTGCGCCGGATGGATTGGTCAGAAAACCCCCTTGATTTATACAACAAGTTTGGGATGCTATTGGAAGAGCAATTACAACTCACCTTTACCCTCCCAGAACTATCCAGGACCAGAAAACAGTACCATTGGAAGATTAAAATAGTTTATCTCTGACCCACGTAATTGTGTAGTCATGGTTGTGAATTAACTCGTGACCGAAATTGTTTTTGTTGAGTCATGGGTTTGAGTACTGGTGCCTCTAAAGATCCACTATATAGTGGGGTTTATGCATTTTAAATCGTTCCAGGTTCAAAGTTCTTACGATGGCGTATAGATGTACAAGCAAAGACGAGATTTTTCAAACCTCATTATTCCATAAGACGGTTTTCAGCACAATTAAGTTTTAAGCAAACGACCCACATTGGCCACAAGGGTTTTAATCAAACAAATATAACCACCATCATTTTTCAGCTAAATAATAAAAATTATTAATACATAGATAAAAAAAATGGAAGCGGGTTTTGATTTTTTAAAAAGTAATATAGATGATCAGTGCTCCAAAATCTTTTTAACGCAGCGGACCGGTTAACGTTTGATAATTTTAATACGGTCCACTGAGGAGGAGGAGTTGATTGTTCATATTTTAGAATGTTTTTATTTAATAAATTTAATTTATATATATAATTGCATTTAAATATCCCTTCAGAATAAAATCTGGTTACATGAAAAAATGAATATAATGAGATTTAACATGAAATATAAAGTCATCTCCATGGAAAGTCACTCAAACTCAATGGAAATACAACACAGTAAATAAAATGGAAATGATTTAATGTTCCTTGGGTGGTTTGGTACCTGATCCATGGCCCGGGGGTTAGGGTCCACTAATATAGATCACCTTTCACAGCCAACTTAGAATAAGTACAGCATGGGAAATAAATTTTTACGTCTTAAAATTAATTTGACTTTGTCATGTGTATTATATAAACTTCCATAATTCAATAGAACTAGATTTCATGTTAAGAGATTTCTGTTTTAATAGAAGACTTTTTTTTTAATAATTGATAAAAAATTTTTTTTTTAAATATTTGCTTATAATAGAAATATTCACTGAGGAACAGTGATTCAGAAACTAAGTATAATTAATTTATATATGCATATGTATCTAAAGAAGGAGAAAATTCTTAATAGTGAATGCATTAATAACCTAAATTGCAAAAAAGTTAGATGTGAACTTTCGTAAAAAAAAATGGCTTATCTTAGTTTAAACTACACACGATAGTAAAAATTAGCTATTTAAAAAATATTGAAAATCTTTCACGCAGATATACTCTCTAATCATATTCTACAATTTTTAAGTTGTTCCTGTTATTCTACAATAATTAAGGATTCAAGAGAATTTAATATTGATAAAATAATGGATCTCCATACTAAGCCCATCATCAATTCGTATTAGCATGATTAAATTTTATTTTTATACGAGTATTGCACTATTCAATGTTTGTTTATATTGAATTATGAATATCTCTAACAAAAAAAAAACACTTAATCATTAATTACGATAATTAAATAAAAGTTAAATAAATCATTGGTAGTAAATAATTAAATAACATCTTACTCGAAGGATGCACAGAAAATTATACTTCTTACAGTTTCAGATGTAATCTGCGATTACATCAAACCATTGTATGATAAGCATTCATAGATGATACTTGATTCGGTAATGTTTGACAGACTTTGAAGGGGGAAAAAATTACATTGTTACATTAAAATTATTGATATAAGTTGTCAGAGGGGGGAAAAATGGAAGAGATACTGCACAACGTCTGGTGCAGATGTTTAAAGTGATGGATAGAAGTACAAGAGGCGCTGTGTCTCTTTTTATATGTATGAAATCTCAAATGAATTCGAAATTGTTATTTATTTTATTTTCTTGTTGGACTATCAAGAATACTATCAAGAATAATCTTTAATATATATTTATGTAACATACACTGACGGGCAAAAAAAATCCCAACTCCATGAACAAATTATTCTTGAGCAATGAAATTTGGACAATGTAATTGTCTAGTTAATATGTGTTTAATTGATTAAATTTTCAAGATCACAGCAAGGTCAAAATCATAGCTCAAGAAAATGCATTTCAAATGTGAAATGCCGTTACATTAACAGCCGGTGTAACCTCCAGAATTTTGAATGCAAGCTTTATGTCACACAGAGGCCGAATGTCACTTTGTTGTATGGAGTTCAATGCTTGTTGCACTTGTCAAAACTAGGACGGTGAGGGCTGGGAGAGGATGATGCTGAGGTTGTCGACCAATTATATCCCATACTTGCTCAACTGGAGACAGATCGGGAAATCTCACAGGCCAAGGTAAAATGTCGGCATTCTGCAGGGCTTGTTGGGTTACAACAGAGATGCGAGGGCGAGCGTTATTCTGTAAGAAAATTCCTCTTTGAATGCTGTTCATGAATGGCAGTACTAGAGGTTGAATTACCAGACTGACATACAAATTTGCTGTCAGTGTGTTTCGGATAACCACTAAAGTGCTCCTGCTGTCATAGGAAATTGCTCCCCAGACCATGACTCCAGGTGTAGGCCTAGTGTGTCTAGACCGCAGACAGTTTGGTTGCAGGCGTTCCTCTGGGCAATACACGGCTATCAATGGCACCAAGGCAGAACTTGCTTTCATCGGAAAACAAAACTAATCTCCAACCCGTCCTCCAATGAGCTCTAGTCACAAACGGCAATGGCTTAGAGTCAGTGTAATACACGCCACAGGGCGCCTGGCTCAGAGCTGTCCTTGAAGTAACTGATTTCTAACAGTTCATTGAGTCACTGAGGTATTGGCTGCAGCTCGAATTTCTACCGCATACACAGTACGATACGCCTCAGCCGTACGCCGAATACGGCGGTCTTCCCTCTCAATAGTGCCACGTAACCCTCCGGAATCCAGTCTTCTTGTCTAGTGCCATTCCATGACCAGTGCGCCCACCAATCATGCACAATGGACACATTCCGTCCAAGTCCTTCTGCAATAACGTGGAAAGAAAATCCACCTTTTTATAGCTCTATTACACGACCTCTTCAAAACTCGGTGAGCTGTGGATAAAATTGCTTCTTCGCTAACGTCAACTCAATACGCCAAATTTCACAGACAAATAACGCTCATGTACTTTACAGTATGCATTTAAGGTATCCAAACACTTTTGGAGTACTTTTTGACAAAATAACATATTTAAACATTATAAATGCTTTTTAGGACTCAATACCAATAAATACTAATATTTAACCAACAATGTCTAAAATAAATTGCCTAAATTTCACAATTATAAGTGAAATTTTAGTAATATTTCTGTAAAACTTCAAAGCAATTGGAGACAAAACTAATAAACTTATATTAGTAAAAATATTATCAAAACAAATTAGATACATTTATCTAGAGAACATAATGTTTTATATAAATTTGAAAATTTTAGAGCCGATTGAGTAAACATTATAAGAAAAGTCGCATTCTTTACGAGACCAATATTTAAATAACAAGCCATAACTCAAAAAGTATTCATACAATAAGAATTATTTTAGTACATTCTCTAGAAAGTAACATAAATACCAGGTTCAAAAATATTTATAGACATACATTTGTAATATTTTGAGTCATCAGACTCGCCTTGATAGATTTTGAACAACTTAACTGCCAAATTCCGGTAGATCAAAGACCCACTTCAAGTTTTTCTAACTTTATAAAATTGATTGTAGCTTGGCCTCTAGTTAGCGTAGAAACAAAACAAAAGTATGCTTTGTAAAGCCAAAAGATAGCTCTATTCAATAAAATAAAAACAAAAATATATATCTTGACCGAATATGGTCATTTTCAACGTGTTTGGATACCTTAAAGCAACCCTGATTTGCAAGTTCTGAGTGGTCACACTTCAGCGCGAATTTTGAATTGATGGCATCTTTCAAATGTATAAACAGCCAACCAAATTTCGTTTATTCAGCACAAGTATTTCTTGGTGTCGGGATTTTCCCCCCCATCAGTGTATGAAGGTAATTGTTTTTTTGTAAAATAAGTGTGCATATAATCCAATAATTTTATATACTTCAAACATGAAATACCTAGTTATTGTATGAAATAATAGAGCCCACTGTGACACATACATATGAAACTAAATTGCTGTTTCAGATGTCAATTTAGTAGAAGTCATGCCCGAAATGCATGAGGATGTTGCATTCATGGTAACTTAATGCTTATAATTTCGAAGATAATACATTACACGCACATTTAAAACATTCACAAAACATATAGGTACAATGGAAAACAAAAATGTGCACTGGTAAGCGAAACACGGATGATGCAATATGCTAAAATCAAGCAGTTTATTAAAAAGATAAGTATGGACAACGCGATGTATTGTAGAGTTCAAGATGAAAACGAATAAAAAATTCCCACTATCCTTTCCTGCAGAACTGGAACAAAAAAAAAAAAAACCTCTTTTATAAAAATACATCTTTGAACCCTACCAGTTATACAATTTTGACGAAGGAACCCTAAGATTTGAAAACGATAAATAGTTATAACATTCGTCCTGACTTTAGATTTTTAAATAAAAAATTCACATAGGTTTTATTAGGATTGATATTTTTAAAATTTGGATATAATAAAGTAGTTAAGGTAACATTGTAAAGTTTTAATTATTACTAAGAAATAACAGATATCTGAATAAATTCTTTGCTTATTGATTAATCTTTTACACCGTATACAAGCAGAAAAGCTATGGAACTTTTTAAATGAGTGGGGTTGGCTTACACACATGGAACTGCTAATCTCGGGGGAGGGGGGGATATGGTTTAGGAAAGAAAAAAAATTTTCAAAACATTTTCCGCTAGCCATGAGCAAGAATAGTTTAATTTTGGGGTGTTTTGAATACAGAAGCTTTGCCCAAAAAGAAAAAGTCACATAAATCCTTAAAGTCAGTGTCGGAACTCGAGTTTTCGAAAATTTCGTAAAATTCATATTTACTGATTGGGATGTCTCAGAAGACATATAATCATGCATTGAATTTGCACACCAATAGAAATTAATTTAGAAATAACTGATGGGGAAAAAACTTATTAAATATTGAATACACCAACCTTAAAATAAAGAATGAATTTAATATCAAGAAAACATTTGAAACTAAGCAACAAATTTCACATTAAATAAATATACTTTATACTAACTTTTTATACATATTTGTAACAGTTTATGATTAAAGAATTTTTGTTTCAAGTTAGTGCTTTTATTTACTTTTTGTTCATTAAAATACATTCAATGCAAAAGCCCCACTAAGGAAAGTGAAATCAGGTGGTGTTCAAGAATTAATGTTATTATTTGCTTTAAATCATTTTTCCAACACTGAATTTTGTTTTATTTTGAATTTCATCAGCAAAAAATTATAATAAGAAAAAAGGAAATTGAATTATTTTAAAGAAAAATGTCAACACAGTCATGTTTTTCTGCCAACAAATTTTCAAATTATTGATATCTTTTTTTACTCTCCTCCCCTTCTTAGCTTTAAAGTGATTTAGAGCTCTGTATTAAAAAACTAATGAGCAAAATTTGTTCCCTTTCTCAAAAAAAGTTTTCCCACCCCTGATGGTATTGGGTCTTAAAATACAAGAAACATATCAGAACTGTTATATATGACCTAACTTTAAATATGAAATGTATGCTTTGTTAACTAAATTACCATTTTCTTAAAACCAAAACATATATATAACAATACATTTTTTCCATATGACATGTCTAATGAAAATACATGATGTGATAATTCCTCATAATAGAGCATAGATTTTTCTTTCCCTTTTGTTTACAAAGAGTATGAAAAGATTAAAGAACTTTTTTTTAATTTGCAGGGAGGCTTCTAAATATCCCAGTTTAAAGAACCATTATAAATTGAATACTACAAATTGATAAATTACTTTTCCCATAAATTTTTACAAGGAAGCAACTAGCACACATTTGGAATATTTTAACACAACTTTGTATTTAAAATAAGAATAGTGCAACTATTAAAAAAAATGTCTAAAACTTGTTACAAGAGATTGAAATATCTGATGCATTAAATTCAAGAATGTGTAATTGAATTCTATTTTGTTTTTATAAGCACAGAAATCATAGTTCAACTATAATGCATGTTTTAGTAATTCAGTTTCAAATGTATTAATGGTTAAAATTTGCAATACTTTAAAATATTTTTTGTTTTTTTATAGTAAACAAATTCTTTATATATATCTATAAATGCTATTCAGAAAGGGAGCATTTAAGACAAATAAATATCACTGTTAAAATTTTTTTTGATAAATTTTATTACAGATTAATATTTTTTAATACTCCATTTTACTGCACGTATTTGATTTATAATTTTACAAGATAATTAATAAATATTATTAATATTAATGAATGAAAATATAAAGTCAATGTAAACAATTAATTGAAAGAACTTTAAAACAAAGAAAATTTACACAAGAATTTTATTTAACTACACAGCTTTTGCAATTGGTAGATTGAATGTTATATTCAAGGTTCTCTACATCTCTCACTCCTCTTCAATCTAATCAAAATGATCTATAAAAAAGAACAAAAATAAATATTAAGAAAAGCTATATAACAATTAAAGCTGCATATGTATTAAATACAACATTGGTATACATAAAAAAATAATAACGGTTTCCAAAAGTTAAGCAAAAAATTGAAAAATCACAATAAAGTTGACTAAAAATAGTTTAAAAATCTTAAAATTTGGATATGTTACCACTGTCATAGAAAGTCCAGAATGGAACGTGTATTAAAAAGTTTTTAGGGGGTCCTTTTCTGGAAAATAAAAATGATTACCTTAATAAAATTTATGTGAAAGTATGAAAATGTTACATGTGTTGGGGGCCTCTGTACCTTTAGGGTTTTGAATCAGTGATGCAGAGTTGAGTAACAATATAAGAGTGGTGCTACCACTCATTTACATAAATATACAGTTTAAATTCAGTTGTTTAAAGATGTGGAATAAGTTTCTAAAAGGTAGCCCAGCTTTTCAAAAACCAATTAAAGGTAGGTCCAGATTAGATCTGCACACATTTCTGGTATAAAAAGGTAATCAACTTGACATAAAGGAGAATCGTATGCTAGGGGATCGGCATTATGGTTTTTGCTAACCTCCCAACCATAGGTGGGGATGTTTGAATAGGGCACATAACCCTGTTAATTAGAATAAAAAACAGTGGATGTCTGTTCTGCTTACTATCGAGCCCTGTTTTGTAATGATTTATAATGGAGTATTATAAATGATTATAAATGGAGGAAGCAAACACTCGATTCCTTCCATCTAACATATTGGAGAGAAAGACATAAGAAAGAGAGTATTCTTGTTTGTGGAGGAAGACATGTAAAAAGTTATGCATGAGTGGATGAATATTAATGTCACACTGATCAGCTACACGAGGGCCTTTGACGATGATCCTCATAATTTTGAACCATGGTCAAGTGATGAGGACAACAACTGAGCTGGCACCCTCTCTCCTAACTACCACACCACACCAACAGGAGGACATTTGAACTATCCACAGATTTAACCTGCATTGGTCCCTAACACGGCGGGTCTTTAGTGGCACTGGGCTTGAACTCGTTACAAGCCAGCCACAATCCGATACCTTGACCACCAGGCTACCGCTGCCGCAAAAAGCTATACATAACTCTTAATTTTTACAGGTACAGAGATGATTGGTGATATTTCTGTGTCTAAAAAGGGATAACTATATGTGCTTTAAGTCCTCGACACTGAGTCGAAGGACGAGGAACTCCGAAGACAGCATCAGGCAGGCAGTTTGTCTGAGGCGGAACATCTGTCAAATGGCAACGCAGGTGTCCCAAGGCCGGCTCAGTCAGGATGGAAACCCGGCCTGGAGCAAAAATCCCATACCTTGACCACCAGGCTACCGCTGCCGCAAAAAGCTATACATAACTCTTAATTTTTACAGGTACAGAGATGATGTATTAGATCCTGTTGTTTGTCTGTATACTACAACTGGTAGAAACTTCATTTTGCAAGTAGATAATGCTCAACCTCATATTGCTCCCCTTACCCTTCCCTGTCCTTAATCCCATTGAGAATGTTTGGGATGCTCTTGGGAGATGTGGTAGAGGCCTCTAACTCCCTTCTACAAATTTGCATGAATTTAAACTAGCTTTACATATTCAACAGGCAAATAGATTCATGCAAACTCATTGGCAAAATCACAAATAGCATAAGGCATCACTATTAGGCCTGTATTGCTGTTAGAGATCATATTCCCTATTGAGATTTTTTTCTTCTATTGCATACAATTTATATGCCAGAATTTAGGGTGTGCCATGTTCCTGTTGATATTGCAAAATTTTTAGAATATATGTAACATTTTCTAGTGTTTTTAAATTATATATGATATAATAAATATTATTGACAAGTTTTATCCAATTTGCTTGCATACATATTGAGTTATCAGTTTAATGCTTAACATTTGGAAACTAGCATATTTTTATATATATATATAAGCATCAAAATATTTAATTCTCATTAGATACAAATAATGCACATATGATGACTCTGAATTTTTTTCAATCAAGATTTTTAAATATTGTAACACTGAAAACATATTAAAATGATAAATAAAATATTAGAAGTTTATCCTCAGTCAAATTTTCTAGATATTTTCTTATATTTTATAAATAAGTATTTGATAGAGCCATTTTCATTCTTTCTTTTTTTTCCCATAGCAATGCATTAAAAAAATTTTACTTAAAAAAGTTCTCTTGAAGTTTTTATAACTATAAATGGAATAAAATTCACATTTAAATACAGTAAAAACTGTTTTTGTGCGGTCCTTTGTGCACTTTGTTTCATGCAATTTTGTTTTTGTACAATTTTTTTTATGCAGTATATGAATTTCAACAGCATTGGTGTCACTGTAATATTTTTTTTAGTGTACATATATACCATTATTTTCCTGTTTATAATCTGCGGATTATGAATTAAAAAAGTTTCAAATTTCGTTGTGCGTATTATACGCCGCTGCGGATTACCTGAGGAAAAACTAACAAATACAGTAATTCTGTAAAAAGTTTTAAAAGAAATGCCATTTATGTTTCATAAAATAAATCATAGATGGTGCTTTCATGACTCTGATGATGTTTTTCAGCCATAACTAGTTTTTGTACAATTACATTCAAAAACGAATTCGATTCCTCGGAAGGAAAAAAACAGTTGCTAGTCGCTGGCGCCATTTCCAATTTTCTCTCGACTAGAGCTATTATGTCCTTTGAAAGTTTTCTTCATATTGAAGTGAAAGCATTAAGATACACTGCAAACTTTCAAGTTAAAAGTTATAGAGAAGGCTACCGAAGTAGGAAATTGGGAAGCTGCAAGGTTTTTCAACGTTGACAAATTGAATTTAATTTGTGGAAAAAAAACAAGACCAACTTCGAAAATTGTGATTGACCGATCGTCATGGAAAACCTCACTGGCCCCAGAATTAGAGGAAGAAATAAATAAACGGATTTTAAAAGAAAGACTCGATATTAATTTTTTTGCTGTCAACTTGCTAAATTAAAAAAAAAAAAAGATTTTTTCCACGTGGAATGTTTTGTGTAACAACTCATAACATAGATGGCAGTAGCAAAGAATTTTTTTGTTTTATTGAGATTATCATAAAAAATATTATCATACGTTTATCATTAAAAAGAAGTTTCATAATAAAAATTTTTTTCTGTATAATTTCTTACTTCTGTTTTTAATTATATTGTGTATTTTTTATCTTATATGACACTCATTATCGGCAGTTTATATTCTGGATTATTTGCCATAAAAACTGCAGTGGATTATACAATGCTTTTTTTTTTACTCGATAAAAAGGCTTTGCGGATAATACGTCGCTGTGGATTATATACAGGAAAATATGGTATTTTTTAAGACATTCTCTGTTAATTGTAAAAAACAGTCTCCCCCGGCAATGCAAATAATACATGAATTAATTGAAAATAAATCAACTAAAATCATATCTTCAAGTGACAAAAATGAATTTCAACCAATTCATCACAGGAAGATGCATGCTTTGGATTAAAGTGAGTAGCAGTGAATTATGTATGTACATTTTGTGAAAACTTCTCCATGTACATAATGAGAAGTTAAATGTTTTAAAAATGTTTCCAAGTATAATTTAATTATTTATTTTGTTTGGAAGCACTTTTTCATGCATTCTGTAAATAACTGGCGTATTTTCTAAGTGTGACTTTTTTAAATGCAATCTCTTTCTGTTGCATAAATTTTTTTTGAATGGTTTTCTTTTATGCGATCCCTTATCAACCACACAAAAACAGGTTTTACTGTATAAATATTTTTTAAACCTATTGGTAGAAATCTTTTAATTTAAATTTCAATAAAATCTAAATATCAATAAAAACCATGTGAAGTCAAACATATTAATAGGAAAAATCATTTTTTTTTTACTTAAGTTGAAAAATACATTTCAATTTACTTAAAAATTGTTCCGCTGTTTAAAAGGTTTACATCATTATCATTTCCCTAAATACATTACACACATATACTTTGAAACTATCTTTTGGTCTAACAAAATTCACCAAGAAAAGCTAAGTACCATTATTGCATCCAAATTTGGAAATAAAGAACATAAAAAAATTCTAACTACTTGAAAATTTTTAATTACATGCATAAAACTAATCCACAACATAAGTCAATTTAATTTTATTCATCTCAGTATTCGAAATGCTAAGCATTTTAAAAAAATATCTATAACCAAATATCGATATATATATAAACATATCTAGCTTATTTTCCATAAAGGCATTATTGAAAAAGAATTCATTAGAAAATTTCCACTTTGCAGACTTCTCTATAGAATATGTACGAGTAATAATGATTTTAAGAAAAAATTTTTTAGAATTACCATGAGAATTCAGATTTTATAACAAAATATTTTTAAAAATATTACAATGAACTCACATTGTCTTTCCTGCTTATGTTTTTCAGCCCAGAAAGCTTTGTTTTCAGGAGTATTAACTGCAAAAATAATGGTAAAAGATTTTTAAAAAATCAAATGGAGAAAAACATTGATTAGTTTTCATATATATACATATGCTAAGTCAACTTAAGGATGAAACAGAATACAAAAATTCGATCATATAATTTAAAAGTATTATAACAATGAAGAAAATATTACGCTCATTTGGTAAAACAATTTAATAAGCGGTGATCGATTTTGGCACATTCAAATTTCAGCTACATTTTCTGAGACATGATCCAGTACCAAGGGATTGTTTTCAAACAGTTTGATGTAAATATATTTCTGTGGTCAGAACAACCTTCCTACATATAAAATTTGTAATTTTTCTTGACAAAAACTACATTCAAATCTTGCAAATAATTTTCAAACACTTGTTAGAAAAATTTATAGAACTCATCCTCTTTTAGCAAGAAGCACAGTGAAAACTGAGCAATATCTGCTTTGTCCATTTTGGGTACTTCAGTCCTCCCACACTGATACCTTCATTAACAGTTTAACTTTTTAGAATGTATCTTATGCAGACTTTTTTTTTTGTCGAGTTTTAAGAACAATTTAGCAGACAAATTTAAGAAATTTTGATCAGGGAAGGGAGGGGAGGGGGATAGTGTTCAATATGAAATTTGACACAAAGTCAAATTCTGAGATTTTTAAACCAAAATAAAAGCATAAAGCCTTCATTAGATTACTAAAATATTGACTTACAAAATTATCTGACCATGGAGCAAATTGAGAAATTCCGATATATCACAGCAAGAGCAGAGTGACTCTAATTGAGGCTGTATTTCTTGACTGGAGCTTTTAAGCTCACCTTTTATTATGTTTGTTGATACAAAGGATAGTGACCACTAAAATTATAAAATGAGAGAATGACAGTCAGTCTAAATTCTTGGTTTAACTTGGATCAATTCCTTGCCGTATTTTCTAGACTTTCATCCATAATAGTGATTCAATAATTATGAAGAGGAAAATATGCTTCTTTGGATCTCAATCTAGCTGATGTATTATTGAGAAGTAAAGATGCAGTTGTCCTCTCTATTAAAACTGTGGTAGAAAGGACTTGATTACTTAAAACAGAACAATTGAGCTATATTTCTCATTAAACATGCATAAGAGAATATCTTATTCTAAAATTTTAAATATCTTTTTCTTAGGATTTAATAATACTTTTAACTTTAATTTAAAAAAAAAATTGATTAGTTCATAAACTTAAATTAATTAGAATTTTACTTTTTTTGTTTAGGTTCATCACCAATTATAGTAATAATATAAAAGGCAAACAGCCTCTAGGTATTAATAAATTCAAGGCAGATGGAAGACATATATAGTGTTTAAAAGTAGGGTTACCTAGATGGCGCAATTATCGCCAACCAAAGTAATTTGTGCCAAGGGTGTGGGCTCTCCTAGGAGTGAACCATAAATAAAAATTATAATAAAAGAAAAAAAATATAACACTGAGTACTATTTTATTTAATTTAACAGAATGCTTATATCACAAAAAAAAAAAGGCAAATATTTCACATGTTAAAAAAATACTATTCCTGAACAAAATGACTTTATTTTATACATAATACAAACATTTAAAGTAAAAGCATTTTTGCATAAAATTAAACACAAATTTTACCTTTCCTATGGATGTAAATGAAGAAAGGGGATGTCAGAATCATCGAAGCAACTATAAATCTAGGAAACCAGAAATTGTCCCAGTGCCATTTATATGGGAATCGAACTAATTTAGCAGTCATTGTGTATGGATATTTCATATGTTTCCTTTCAACGTCCATTTTGATAACCTGAAAAATTTCCAATATAAAATCAAATTAGCGTCTTAAACAAGGAATTGAATTCATTTTCATTTTTGCATTTATAAAAAAAATATCAACCATTTAATTATTTTTTTATAAGAATCCTTTTTTTTAAACATACTCATAATTCACAGTGCCTTTTCATAACAATTCAAAACCAGAACAGATAATAATTCTCTACTGGCTCTAGGGCGCTATTTTAGCAATTTTGCTAATTCTAGAAATTAAAGAAAAGTAACATAAGCATTGATAACTAAATCACAATTGAATTCATTACAGCAATTTTATCAATGATTTTTTCAGAAAATTTGCAAATATGGGCTCATTATTTAAATACAATCATTTGCTTCAAAATTTATCAACGTTGGCATAAGTTTGATACACAAAATTTTTTTTTTTTGCTCCTTTTTGGGGGGATTCTGTGCCAGATTCTGGCTACCCTGATTCCCCTTGTTTTCTGTTCCTTTAAGTTCCAAAGACATAAAATTAAAAAAAATGAACCTCATTACATACTTTTTATGAATACATTTAACTTAAAGAATAAAATTTATTATTCATTTAGTTTTCATTTCTGTTTGGTTCTAAAGCTTTATCTTGTCAATTTAATATGGATGAGTAAATGAACATTAACGTTGCACTACTCAGTTACAAAGGGTTTATGTCGATCGACTTTGTAATTTTCAAACATGGTGAAGTATATAAGTTGATGGATTATTAGAGTACCTGCTTCCCGCAGGGAAGCTCAAACTCCTTTCATGAAAAAACTGGGTGGTTACATGGGTTCAGCTTATCTCTTAGCCCTTTGCTGCATCATTATGAAAAATAGGTGTGAGAAATTAAACAAGAAAGTTAAGAATTAAAAAATTACAATGTGTGTGATAAAATGAGAATTTAAGTGTGAAAGAATTAATTGTAAGTCTAGAGTAGTAAATTAAATGCCTGAGTGTAAAAATAATATAAGAGTGACTGCTAGAAGCGGTCTTATTAGATGGAGTGAGCCATTCGACGAGCGCGGATTACCCGCTTCGACGAGAAGCTCAACCCCGTTTAAAGTTTGCCCAAAACGGGCGCCTGTATGAAGGAATTAGTGTGAATCTGTGAGTGGTCCAATCAGGGGGTAGCCTATCGGAGCCAGTTGAAGTGTGTGTGTCTGAGAAGGTGGAGATCTGGAAGCTGAAGCGTTCTCAGAGCTCGAAATGCAAGTGGTCGGCTCACTCTGTTCCCATTGGTCGAGAGAGAAAATTGTGACGTTCGATGGAAATGAATGAACTGAAAATTAAATTAGAATATTACGTGGTCTGTTAAATAAGGGATTAATGGTGTATTTATCAATGCGAGCAATTGCTCGATTAGTATGAGAATCTATATTGTTGAAAAACTTGATCGCAATTTTTTTGAAAAATTCTTTTAAGGTTTTAATTTTTAAAGCAAATCTTATCTCGTCATTTCTGATGTACCAAGGGGAGTCTGTGATGATTTTTAAAATTTTATTTTCTGCGGTTTCTAATATTTTAATATTAGAATAGGCTGCTTGGCCCCAGATTGGACTTGCATATTGTAGGACAGGTCTGAGAACGAGTAACCATGGTCAAGTAACAAGACGACACCCCCTCTTCAAACTTCCACACCACACCAACGAGAGGACATTTGAGTCTTGACATATTTAACATGCTTTGGTCCCCTCTGCAAAGTGGGTTTTTAGTAGCACAAGGCTCAAACTAATGACATGCAAGCCAAGAGTCTGTTACCTTGACCACTAAGCTATTCTAATATGGACCAAGTATTAGTCAGGGAATAAAAAAAAACATTAGAGTAATTTGGATACTGTTCAATAGTTCAAAGGAAATTAGGATGCATATTTATTAATATAGCTTATAATCAGTGTCCAAAACGGATCATTCATGTTATGAATTCTTATTTTTTTTGGTACTTATGTATTACCTCAACTACATTGGTGACATATGAAACAAAGCACATGGTTGCCAATTCAGCTTGTACAACACATATGGAATTGGAGTTGACAACTTGACGAGTTATCTCAATTGTTGTAATAGTATGCAAGTACCATTTTTTTTTAATAGCAAAAGCTTCAAAGTTATGAGTATTAAAAGTGATCATTGTCATGATAAACGTGTTTCTAGCCTTTGATATGAAATATACATTGCACTTTTAAAATATTATTACATCTAGGGATATTAATAGAAATACCAGCTGGTTTAGCAACAATAATAGTTGTAGGTACATATGTATTATACCGTTAGACCAATTTCACCAAATTCTGTTACTGTTGATATTGTTTCTGAACATGCGCAGGGCAGTTTTTAACTATTGGTGTATATTGCAGCATCTGGTGACGAGTAATATTCGAGTACCCAGTTACATAATTTAATAAATCTCTCCTTTTTTACACTGTACAATAATACACGAAATATTTAATTATAATAAAAAAATATATTTTGAGAAATTTACTGAAGCAAATAATTTATATTAATTTTGATTGCTTCAGTATAACTAGACAGAATTTTAACGATTGTAAGGGGGCCATTTTTTTCGGTGATTTGAAAATCCAAATTTTGGGGTGAAATGGAAGGATTACCATATTGTAACCTTTATCGCTCAAAATTTGGCGACCAAAAGTGGGTCCTCCCAGGACTCAACCCCCCAACTTGTTATCAGCAAACTTCACTGATTTAGTCTTTTAATGCCCAAGAATATATTTGTTGCTCCTATTATTTTTTTAGGAATACAGTCAAAGTATTAAATTAATTTGCACTGGAAAAACATGACCAATTAACAGTTATTTCCTTATAATTAAACTTTTCATGAACTTGGAATAAAATGCTCAGTTTCAGAGCTTTTAACAAAGCTAATTCAAATGCAAAACGGAATGCATTTATTTTGCTTTATTACATGTTTATGACAATGATATGTTCCCAATCATAAACTTCAATATACAAGTCACACAAATGCAATATCACATAATTAGATGGTATGATCAACCTACATAACAAACACAATAATGAATGTTTTCTTATGCTCTGGAAACAACCATTTTACACAAAGTTATTTACATTAAGAAGGTAAAGAAATAATTATTATTATAATAATTGCAAAAACGATCTCTAGGGCATGTAAAGGTTAAAAAAATAAGTGGATACACACTCATAAGTATCATCTATTTTTTTTTTCAAATTCATTTAATTAAAAGTATTATGTATTATTAAGTCATGGCAAAACAGAAATAATTTTTTTCTCAAAATATTCTGATTCATACCTCTTTAATTACTCTATGTTAGAAAAACAGTGTACGGATGCAACTCCAACAGGGAAATTAGACACAGACACCAAACACTCGTCCTTCCCTAACCAAAAGAACAAGTTGCAACTAGTTTTGCTTTCCTACACTAGGGATATTCAAAGATATGAAAACACAGCACTGCAATCAAAACTAAACTATCGAGAAAATGTATGTTTGTAGTTGAAAATGTCTTATGTGAATACAGATATTTTCAGTGTGATCCATGATCTTATTGTTATAACAATTACTGAAAACTCAAAATAAACAATTTTTTAGGCATTTTTTTTTCTAAAATATTTTAAAATACAAGAAAAAAGGGGCTATTTCCTTAAATTTTAAATTCATTTGTGAACTATAAGAATCATTTAAAATCTTTTTTATTAAATCATAAAATTCTGGAGGATTCACACAAGTAATACAAAGCCCTCCAGGGACTTCTCAGAAAAAAATGACCCTCTTTCTCTTACAAAAATAGATAATAATAATTTTTTTAATAATTAGTTATGAAATAAGAGGGTTTATTAGAATTGATATCTAATTTTTTTTTAAAATTACAACACACAGATATAAATTAGCGATTCAAGAGTAGTATAGGAGATGGGGGACTTCGGATTTGACGATTTTTTTTCGAATTTGGCGATTTGTATCTAAATGTCATGGTGAGATATCGAATTCATTCTAAAATAAATAATAAATAATTCCGAAAAAAGTACCTTGGCGATCACTTTTAGTCGCCAAAAAAAAAGGACTGCGCCAAAGGGCCCCCACGTCAATTTTAGAGGGACACATATTTTTTAAATAAACATTTAAAACAATGATTGCTTTGAATAAATTAAAAAAAGATGAGTAAACTTTATAAATTGCATTACTGAGGAATGCCTGTTCTGAAAATGCACTGATGTAAGATAAATGTTTGTTTTGTAATACGATTATCCTTAAAAAAGCACGATAGCCTTATTTTTTTTAAATCAATGATTAATGGGAATGATTTATGGGGTTTTACTCTATTTAGTTTCAACTGAATTTGTACAATTTTAAATAGAATTTTTTGTGAAAGTTAAATTATTAAAAAAATTTTAAAATATTTAAAAGTAGGTCAGTTTTAAAATCTCAGAAATTATGTAAGTTTTCTTTGTTATTAACTCTTATAATATCTGCTTAAAAATTAATACATTACGGTTCTTTTTAAACTATATAATTCGTTACTTTTTGAATGATGATTTGCTTTGCACGCGGGATTCATATCTGATGTTGTAGCTATGACGCAGTTAACAAAATCTGGCAATCTAGCCGCCATTGCGATTGGTTTTATTTCAATGGTGCCACTTCTATTTAATGCAAAGTTTCTAAAGAATGTTCCGTTGCCCATCGGTAAGTTAGAATCTTTTTAGGGTTTTTGTCAGAACGTTTATAAACCGCTTTTGGAAGCAGTTTCAATTCAAATTGACAGGAAAAATGAAATTTTGTTTATTACTTTATCCAAAACATGTAAATTATTGTTTATACCGCCTACTATGTTTTTTATGTTCTTGTGTAGATCAAAATATTTCATTAATTAAAAAAATCAGTTGTGTATAAACATGTGTTTATTTTTTGATCATCGCTGTGATTCATTCTTATATACTTAAGTTCTTATCTCTAAGGTCAGTTGATTTATTAAAACGTGTTTGTTAATTTCGTTTTAACTGATCATTGCTAGTTATTTTTAAACCGGACTTTTTTTTTAAAAAAAGTTGATCTTCATATTGTACAAGGATCTCGGCTAGTATATGATTTCGTGTACTAATCGATTTCTTAATGTGCTTATGCAGAATATTGGAATTTTCATAAACCTATTATTGTTATGTTAAGATCTAAAGTACAAATATTAAATTTATTTAATGCAGTTGTATGTTGACCGAACATGATCGATTTCAGAGTCAATTTTAATTAGTTTTAAACCTATTCTCAGTACATTAAAAATGGAGCTAGTCAATTGAACATGCGAGGGTATCTTAAGTCTTAGTTTGGTAATACGAGTTTAGAATCTCATTTCCTTTTCTCTAAATTTTAAAAAGGAATAGGGATTAAAAATCATTTTTCTTAATATTTAACATTGATAAATTAAAATGCATTGGTTGCATATAATGTACCTATAAACAAATTTTCTAATGTTGATATTAACTTATTTAATTTTTACACTATTTGAGGAAATTGTAAAAAAAAAAATTGTGTTGTTTGGTTTGAATATATATTGATCTGCTATGTTGTTCATATGTTTTCTTATCAATCTAGATTTTTACAATATTCCTCTGAATGTATATTAATGTAATTTGCAATATTTTTGTGAACAACTTTGGAAAGCTATTGAAATCATATGACACGATGCAATACACTCATGTAAAATTCTTTTACATCGATTATGGAGAGGGATATTCAAGTTTTCATATATTAGTGATAATTTAGGAATAGTATCTTGGGGAGGGGGGATATTTTCTGATATATAACTTCTGTCTAATTTTAATTTACATATGTGATCAGGATTAAATTTAGAACAAGCGTTTGATTTCGCTGTTTATATGTATTCTTAGTAAGTTTATTTTCTGTATGTATTATCATAAGAATGGTTTATACTTAGTTATTTTCTGTTTCAATAAAGATATTTGATACTTAATGGCAATAGGAACCAGGAAGCCAAACATAAGAAAGTGCAAAATTGTGTTTATTACTAAAATATTGTATAGAACAGCGATTCTCAACCTTTTTTTGTTGCAGTACACTTAACAATTTCAAAAATTTGCAAAACACTAGCAATAAAATAAGTTTAAAAGAATTTTACCTATCTGAGATATACTTTGTAAAATTGTTTATAAGAATTTTCAATGTTCAATAAAATATGTGCACATATTATTTTATGTGCATTTCATAACAATGAAATGTTTATTGAATAATAAGAATATATTTAATGCAAAATTTGAGATCAATGATTTTTGATCATTTCATTCATCTTTGGACGTAAAAATGATAATGCCTCTACATTTTAAAGTCCATCTTTTTTTCATTTTTATATTTGTTAATGCTGAAAATTCATATTCACGCATATAAGATCTAGAAAAGTAACAATATTTTGAAAGCTTTTTTGGCTATTGCAAGATAATCATCACTAATTTGAATCCAAAATGGATTGACTTTTTCAAAAGTTTTGAAATTAAATCTCTGTTATTACAGAGTCAAATTAGTTTTTTTCTCTTCATTCATATTCAATTCATGTATTTATCACAAATGAATTACAAACCCAATCAAATTTTTTTGTATCTATCCGTGAAAGGATGAGTTAAATTTACCCTTAGTTTATTTCTTTAAAATGGCCAAATGATACAGTTCTGGATTTTTTTTTCTCTGAGTATAATTAATAATTTTTTTGATAAAATTTAGGCACACAAAATCCCGCAGCCCAGTGGTTGAGAATTATTGGTATAGAATAATAGTGACAATGTTCATGTAAGCAACAAAAAGCATTTGTCAATGTATAGTTCTTGTAACCAAAAGATAATGTTACATTATTCAACTTAAGAATTTTATAGTTATGTAATGTTATGTAGTTTTTTTGTCGGCTATTTATTTATAATGTATCTAACTCATTAAAAGTGTACATTTACGATTTGATTTTGGTTTAAAGTAATTTCATAACAGATTGTATCAAAATGCATAATTCTTAATAACTGAAAAAGAAATGCAAATAAAATGAAAAAATTCTAATCATTTTGAAATATTTTTGAGAATTTAAATAATTTGTTTCAAGCTATAGTATTTATTAATGTATTTTTGTATAAATGGTGTTTGATAATTACATCTTTTGTATTAAAAATGGGTTTTGAGAAAACGGTAGCTTTTATTGAAAATTGTTTTTCTGGAGACTGATGCTAATACAAATGGGAAAAAAATAATCAATTAGAAAAATACAGTTTTCAACTTTGATATGTGGTTTAAGCCTGTCTTGTGATCTTTGAGCTTATTGAATATATTTCTGGGGTCGGCCATTCTTGTCAAATTGAAAACTATTGCTAAATGTCAATATTTATTAGCTAATAAAAGTAAAACATTCTTGCACATTTTAAAACATAACCTTATTTATAAGTTGAACAAATTCTTCAAAATCTTTGTCAGTTCACAAGTACATTTTTTTTTGTATGTTCAACAAAAATAAGCTGATTTCAAAGAATTTTAAACATTTTTTGTTTAATTATATTATTTGCGCCATTATCTCTTTATGGTACAAGTTTGGGAAAAGTTACAAATGTAACTTTGTAAAGCAATCTCAATAATAGATGAAGGAATATTTACTCTTCTCGACTTACTATACTTTTAAGGCTTGAAACATTTAAAATCCTTTTTTTTTTAGACTTCATCACTGTAGTTGTAGCAACTGACAGAAACAAATATGCAGTTAAAAAAAGAATATAAATATTAGAGGAACAATGTTGATATGTCATTTGTAATAATTTCAGGAATTTGAAATTTAGAGAGTATTCCTAAAAAAACTGCTGATGAATTGTATTAAAATTGGGTACCTACCTATTATTGCAACCGTATTGGCCATTATATGAAACAAAGCACATGGTTGCCAAATCAGCACTTATAATGCATGCAAAATTAAGGTTGCCAGCGAGTTATCATGAACGTTGGCATTGTTACATTGAGTTGGGATACATTCTTTATGGCATCCTTCTTCAAAGGTCTCTCGACAAATTACGAGATCTATTAAAGTTGTCTTCAAATTTCTTCATTTGAATTACAAATTCTACGAAAAATATATTTCTGTAGTAGATGAAATAGTTTTAAGTGCATTTTTTAATCTTGTTTGTAACTGAATTCTGGCATGTCTTCATCGGCACTTATAACTTAGGGCTGTCTGTTACTGATACATTTTTCATAGTTCACTATTTGTGTCTTTTTTTTGATGATTTAATTTTCAGTAGGAAAAAAAAAATATTCGTACTTTTCTATGATTTGTGATATTTTGGTCTTATTGAGAGAAAATGTGGTTTATATTAACAAGAAATTGAAATGTTCAGTTTGTTTCTTGAAACTTTTCTAGCTGCCTGATTCTGTTAAACTCAAATCTATTTATTGTACCTTGAAATTTTTAACTTCAATCGCAAATGAGAATGCTGATGCCTGAACATAGAATCGGCATCCATGTCAAAGGCATTCATTTTTAAAATTCAGCACTTTAATTGGAGGCCATAGTATAACTGCTCTTCAAAAAACCTAAAAAAATTCGAAGTATAACCTTCTTAGTACTATGCTTTTAATATATTTTTAAGGAGACCCTTTATTTTATCTCTTTAAAAATTGACAAATTTCGGGATAACTTTTTGGGTACTTTTCCATTTTTCCAGCTCAAGCAATAAAGTCTCCAAAAATAATACAGCCAATACTTTATGGAATATTTCTGCCGGTAATCTTTTACCACCACATTTCAAAACAAGTTGCCTTTTTTTATCAGTAACGTCTTTTTCATAATACATCAAAAATACCAATACGAACTAACATTTATAACGGTTTTTTTTGTAGTATATTTTGTGTTGTCACCGATAAAGCCTGCTTGGTTAGATTTTCAATAAAAATTTCTCTATTCCCAAATGCCATGTTAGGAGGAAGACCTACCCACAACTTTTCCTAATGTGAGATGGAATTCTCGGGTGGAAATTTCTTCCTTATCTTCAATGAAGCACAAAAATAAAGGTTTAATTTTCCATGTATTATGAAAATTAGCAACATGGAAAATATATTGAAAAAAGTATTATTTATATAGTGCTACCTAAGTATTGATCATTAATAACAATACTGGATACTTATGTATTTTACTGTTGAGCAGTTTCGTCAAACAAAAAGATGATGCAAAATAAAAAAAAAATTTCACCAAATTATTCTTGATGCTGTTGTTGTTATTGCTGTGTTTGAACTTGCACTGGAGAAGTTTTCACAATTGGTTGTATGTTGCAGCTTTTGGTGATGTCTTTTTATTTAACACTAGAACGTCTGTCAGTGTCAATTGGACACTAGAGCCTGTTTAGTTTGTTCTCCTTTCTGTGTTTTTGCCGGGAATTCGAGGATTTTTTGTGACTTTTAATCATTTTCCATAGTGATGACACAGAAAATGTTTTGTGTCTCTAGGTTAATTAGGAGAGATTTTACAACTAAATGTACCTAGAACGTCCGCTTGTGTTGTTTTGACACCAAGGCAATTTGCCATTATAAAAAGCTGTCACTCACACAAGCAAAAGATAATTTCCTGAATAAACTTCTGAAAGTAATATCGCACATTTATTTGACCTTGAATGCATTTTTATTGAGTTTACAGCAGAAATGATTCAGTTATACTAAAATCATTGTGTCATAAGTTTTTCACTGTATAGCATCTGCTTATCTGCTCATAAAAAAATTTAATTAAATTTTAGAAGTTTGTGCAAGCATACACCCTGAAAGGATGACTGACAGAAAAGGTCTAAGCCCTGATGAAATTGCTAATTTGTGAAAGGTTTTTTCTGAGAATGAATCGGATGGAGGTTAGCTGCCTTGTTCTAATTTAGATTCTGATGAAGACATTAGACTGAGTGAAAGGGACTAGGAAGAATCTCTGAAGAAAGTGCAGATGTAATTCATAATACTCCAGTATATCCTGATATATGTTGTTAGGGTTGGCACAGAATGGATACCATATAATTGTAATGTTCCTGGCAGATTGCGACTTGAAATGTGTTTTGCGACAAAGCAGTGGTCCAACAATCTTCGCAAAACATGTCAATGTCAGTTTTTTATGATGTAATTATATATTATGACCCTATGTATGAAATAATATTCAAAAGTCTTAAAACTAAACCTTATTGAACAGTAGTCCTGCAATTATTTTATATATTTTGTATCATGCTGTCGAAACTACCAATGGACGTTTAAGGGTAATCAAAATCCTGGACGTTCTAGTGTTAATGAAATTGGTCAACGTCATGGTATGTAAGTACCCAAAACTGATTCTAATTAAGTCAAAATATATTTTGAGCAATTAAAAACTTTTTGAACACACATGAAATACAAACACAAAAAAGGGGCAGGGGACTTATTGCATATCTCAAGAAAACAAACTTGCCTGGAGCTCTGAAATGTACTAAAAATTTCCGTATAATGATAAATGAAACATGTTCAACAGCAAGGAATAATATGATTTTTAAAAAAAGAATCATGAAAGGTAATGAATTCTCATCCTGATATATCAAATCGAAAGATATTTTGTCCAGTGTCAATAGTCTATTAAAAAATCTATTTTTAAGAAATCCTGTAAAGCTCTTATGCTACTGACTCAGTACTTTTAATTGATTGCAATATTCCAATTGGAAAGCCTACCAGTTTCCTCTTGGGTAGAAGGATAACCAATGTTTGAATATCATTCCAAAAAGTTACTAAAATTTGCTCTTAGTACCAAAGTATATAACTTTTCCTTATAATTCCAGTCTCATATTGGTTAAAGCATAGATTATCAGCCACGGAAATGTGTTCTTTTCCTGCAAAAGGTTTTTAAAAATATTATAATTCTTGTTCTATTTAATTTAAATATAATTCAATATCGAGCTTAATTTTGTTTGATTTTCTGCATTCATAATAGATCAGTTAAAATTTTTACAGTAACCATTCATTTATAAAAAGTGAAAAAGTTTCTATCATGAAAAGGTTTTTTGAAAAAATCAGTTATGTTCTGTATGATGTATACCATTTAACATACATGTTTTCTTTTTAAGAAATTGTGGTAAAATTTTATTAAAAATTCAAAATTAATGAATATTAGGGTATAAAATGAATGAATTAATCTGTTGATTTTCATCAACACTCACTCCTTTCTGCAATGCAAGTACATGTGTACCCAGTTTTGTACTGTATATGATTTATAATTTGGATGAAATCTGTCTTTCATGAGTTTGAATTAAATTACTAATAAAAAAACGAAAAAGTTGAAGCAGTTTAAATCGATATTTTTCTTTATTTACTGTTAAAAATGGGCTTTTAGTAGTGAACATGTATTTTAACAAAAAAAAAAAAATGTTCATCTTAAACTGTCAGCAGATGAAATTTGTCCTACAAATCTATAAAATTTCTATGCATAACCTTTTCATAATGTGCTTATTTAATTCAGTATTTTTGTTACTACATTTTATCGGTATTTAAAAACACAATTTTGATATATTCATTTGGTACTCCTCTGTCGTTTTTTTAATGATGATAAAAGTTTCTACATCTTCAATCAAAAGAATTTCAATTAGTGCATAATTTAAACACTATTTGTTATGGGAGAAAAATTCCATATTACTTTTTAAAAAATACGATGTAAAATTATTTTTATACATAGTGTAAATTATTCACATAGAATCACGATTTATTGTAGGTACTCTGAATGAGAAATAATTTTTTTTCTTCTTGTATCTCTTGGAACACATAAAATCTGGAAGATCTGTCAAGAAGTTTTTCTAGCTGTACATTTTCTTGGCCTTTGGTTAATCTCTTAGTGCAAAGTTTAATTATTTTGAAAGAATTTAGAATTCCATTATATTATCATAAATTTTCATTGAGCACTCTTATGGCATTTTCAAGTATTAGTAAAGTTTCTTGACAGACAGGGTTAGAATATTTTGAAACCTTATTCACACACATTTTGGTGGATGGCTTTTGTTGCTAGACAATTCCAACTCTTCTGGCAAAAATTATTTTTAAGTCAATCATTGCATGCACACATCTTATTTCTTCCTCTAATTTAGTTCTGTAATCACCCTCTGAAATATCCATTTCAAAATGAGAATCGTCAACTCACTGTTACTTCAATATATGCAGGGAGATCTTTAATATTTCCTGTTAAGATTTCTAAGTGGTCATTTTGACCATTGCCTTGTCACTCAGTGTTAGGCTAATGTAAAACACTACATCATGTTTATTTTGAGATACAAAAAAATTTCAATGTTGGAAATTTAAAGCAAATTTATATTGATGATGTGTCAAACTTTTATTCTCATTTGCTTACAATTATTTTTGAACATTTTACTATTATTACTTTTTTTTGTCACTGTGCAATCTAGAATGCTAAATTTACAAAGTAAACAAAAAAGTTTTTGCTGTTTTTAATAACCCAAAAGAATATGACATACAAACAGCGTAGCCTATTGTTAGTCCTCGAAGTAATCAGCATCCAGCACCTTCTGCCAAGGTTCTCCAGTTGTTCAATCCCCTTAGGGGAGTGGGATGCAAAGAAGTCTGTGAGAGCTTGCTGCATGTCTGCTTCATTGGTGAAGGATTTACCACAAAGATGATTGTACAGGGAATGGAAGAGCAGGTGAGTAAGGAGGACGGCACAAAGTCTCCCAATCAAGTCTCTGTATCATATTCCTGGCCACCTGCAGCCTCGTGTTATCAGGCAATAACAGTACACCCTTTCGATTGACTAGTGCTGGCTCCTTCTGATGCAGTGCCTGTTGTACACGTTCCAATTGCTGCGAATACAGGTCCTCAGTGACCATTTGGCTCGTTGGTATCAACTCATAGTGAACAACTTGACGATAAGTCCACCAGATATAAAACAATCTTGCAAGAGTGCATAGGTGGTCTTGCGCTGTGCGGGACAGTATGTTGGGGTGACAACCAATGTTTGAAACGCTTGGCAGTGTTCCACAACCCCCGGTCTGTGGATCAAATACTACCGGTCAGCACAAGAAACCTTAAATTATTTCTCTTTTATTTACTGTGGTATATTTTTCTTAGATTAGGCTACTTTTTATGAAAATCACTTAATATTCCTTGTTAAATCACTATGTTCATTTTTTGGTATAGCTATGTTTTATTTAGAAATTACGATTAAATACAATTAAGTTAAAATTATTAAATCAAAACAGTCTAAAATATAAACAATCAACCTCCTCCTCAGCGGGCCGCGGTAAAATTAACAAACGTTGACCGGTCTGCGGCAATAAAAAGGTTGCGGAGCACTTTCATACAGGACCCACTTCTCAGCACCCGATTGAATATAGATGCACTACGGTGGCGAGAAAGCAACAATAAACAGGTTTCCACTCGTTGTTGCTTATGGACTTCCAACAGTGTGTGAGGAACCCACTTGCTCAGCCTGTATGTCTTACTGAAGCGGTGCAAATGAAGTCTAACCATTTCACTGGAAGTGTTGAGTTGTCTGGCAAGTTCACCACACGTTTGACTACTGTCCTCCTCAATGGCTGCCTGCAGGGCTTCGTCATCCAAGACCTGTGGTCATGCTATTCGAGCTTTATCATCACATAGGGACAAATGTCCCGACCTGAATTTTTTAAACCAATGCTTTGCCACATGTTCATTGACAGTACTATCCCCAAACGCTTGACATATTCAGTGACTTGATGCAGCGGCTGATAAGCCCACTTTGAAGTCGTAAAGTAAACAACCCCGAACGACTTCTTTGATAAGTCTATTTTGCTTTTCACTACTGTACGAGTTCCGATTGATGAATGTGAGCAGTGAATCTGAGTTTATAACAACTGATAATCCTACTCTCGACTGACTGTTTCTCAATAGCGTCATACATGAATTTGCATACTTATTCTCATTTCTTTCAATGGAAACAGCAAGAACTTTTTTGTTTAACTTGTACTTGCTTTCCAAAACATTTGCAGTATTCTCATAAACTGTGATGATGGAGTTTGATGTTTGGAGGTTTAATTTTTTTTGAGACAAAATAAAAATAACTGATTAAACATTACTAATTGTTTAGTCAAAAAAGCCTAATTTCATACTTTAATTATATTATCCTAATGCAATTATGTAAAATATATTAAATCTGTCTTTTTTTCTTTCTTTTAGGTTGATGTTTTGTGAATCATTCTATTAACCAATTTCATATATTAAGTTCAATTTGTGACTTTGCTTGGGAAGTAATAAAAATTTCCAAAATGGATGTTAGTAATATGACGTACGAGATGCAACAAGAAAGGCCTCATGGGTGTGAAATCTGTGGGAAGAGGTTTAAAAAAGGTAATCAGCTTAGGCAGCATTTGATCATTCACAAACCACCGGACAAAAGACCTTACAGTTGCTATATCTGTGAAAGAACTTTTAATAGATCTCATCATTTAAAGCTCCATGTGATTGCCCATACTAAACAAAGTCCTTATCGTTGTGAAATCTGTGGTAGAGGGTGTAACCAGATGAGTAATCTTCGACGTCATTTACAAACTCATGAATCGGAAAGGAATCATGCTTGCGAATTTTGTGGCAAAACGTACGTTGAAGAAACAACTCTTCAAAAACATTTATTGAAGCATACTCAAAAGAATGTTTACCAATGTGATTCTTG
The DNA here is from genome assembly GCA_019973935.1 of Trichonephila clavipes. Lineage (NCBI taxonomy): Eukaryota > Metazoa > Arthropoda > Arachnida > Araneae > Nephilidae > Trichonephila > Trichonephila clavipes. The sequence goes on along the minus strand of BMAU01015682.1, from coordinate 140,654 downwards.
TGATAAAACTTTTTACAAAGCTGGAAATTTAGAAAAGCATGCCTTAGTCCACAATACTGATAGGCCTTACATGTGCACAATTTGTCATAAAGGCTTTGTTAGAGAAAGCAGTTTGAAACAACACCTAGCAACACATACTGAGGAAGATCCACATAGTTGCGATGTATGTGGTCGCCGTTTCCGACGTTTGGGTAATTTTGAAAACCATCTAATTACCCATACTGGATATACTCCTCATAGTTGTGATATTTGTGGTAAAAAATTCCTTCAAGTTGGAAGCTATAGGCGACATTTGCGTACTCATAATGAAAGTTTAAAAGAAGCTACACGTATTAATCTTGAAGGAAGAAATGATACAACTATGTACCTCTTGCAAGATGATGTTGAAGATGGCATGGAAGATGAAGAGGATGAAGGCTCAAACATAATGGCTCCAGAAATTTCAATTAGAGAATATGATAGTGAAAATATGATACTGAATGCTATGGAAGGGGAAACTCTAATGATTGGTGAACCTGATGGTCAAGGTAATGTTACTGTCATAGGATCAGCTTGCTCAATGGAAGATATTCAAAATTTGGGTCATGATGGAAAAGAATACTATCTAATAGAAGTAAAAGACTGCACAGAAAATGGAGAAGTTGAAGCTAAAGTGTTTGAATAAAATTGTTGTATATATACTGCATTTTGTTTTGCCATAAAGCAGTTGATGTAAACGTAGTTTAGTGTAATAAAATAAGTTCATTCATTTGATATTTTTGTTACCCAGTATCTTTATTACATATAACAAGAAAACAAATATTACTTTATTGATCTAAAAAAAAGCTAAATAAAGTATTCTTTTTATTCTATATGAAAGCTTTATTTTAAAGAAATTCTACTTTCCATAATTATATTAAATTTTTAAGACAATATCAATAGCAGTAATACATATATATTATAAATTTTGTGAAAAGGAAACTATACTTTGGAATAGTTGAATGCTTATTAATTATGAAACAATCGTATTGAGATGCATTAACAAGCTTCTTTTTATGTATTATATCTATCGGGTTGGAGGGAAAATTTTGTCGTATTTTAAAGGAAATATATGACTTCATTTATAAAAATGTGTTTAATATTAATGAATTATATATGCTCCGTTATTTGTTGCCATCTTTCAGGTAAACTGTGAATTCCTATTTTGTAGAAGTTTTCGTCCATGGAGTTACAATAGCCAACAACTGCCTTAGAAACACTTTCAAGACATCAATTTTTTTCCCTGTTAGATAATTTTGCAGAGATCTGAACAGGTAATAATCAGATGGTGCAATGTCAGGTGGATACGGTGGGTGACCAAGGACTTCCCATCCTAACGCATTCAGTTTTTGTTGTGTTACCATTGCAGTTGAGCATTATCGTGGTGGAACACTATTCCTTTTCTGGACGCTAATTCTGGCCTTTTTTGTTTGATAACTGCATTCAATTTATCCAGTTGATTACAGATCCTCGTTGATGGTTTTTCCCTGTTTCAGCAACTCGTACACTGGATCTTTCCTGTCCCACCACAAACAAAGCTGTACTTTTCGTTGATGGATACTTGATTTTGGAACTGTTGCTGATGATGTATTCCTGGTTTGCAATAATATTTTTTTTCTCTTAATATTCTCGTAAAAAATCCACTTTTCATCTCCAGTAATCAGCTTGTCGAAAAACGGCTCCACATTGTGCCTAATCAGATGTGATGAACACATTCTTACTCGATCAAATTCTTTTCCGTTAATTCATGTGGAACCCAAACACTTTGCTTTAACACAAACCCAAGAGATTTAATGTAATCTCCAACAGTTGTATGATGAATGCCAAACTCTTCTGCAATTTCTCCACTTGTTAAATGTGGATTATTTTCCAACATGGATCGCAAAACATCATTATCGATTTTGGATGGTCGTCCAAATTGATCACTTTCTTGGGGGCTCAGATCACCCGGCACGAAATTTGCTAAACCATCTTTGACAAGTACGAACATTTACAATATCTTTTCCAAATATCGAACATAAATTTTTTACATGCAACCGCGTTGCTTCCTTTTTGGAATTCATACAAAATGCAGTATCGTAAATGCACTTCATCTACTGACATGTTTTTCACCTTAAATATCACAAGTAAATGATGAGCGATAAAAAATAACTCCTTTTATATTATACAACAGCTAAAAACAAAAAAAAAATCCGAATGACTCACTAACCAGATGTTTTTTTAAAATACGACAGAACTTTCCCTCCAACCCAATAAATAACTTTCATTGGTTTTTGGAGATGTAAACATTTATACATAAATTAAGGTATATCAAAATATTTGATTTTAATGCTTAGGTGAATGATGTGGGGGAAAAAATTAAAAGGTCTTGCATTATTTTAACGTGAAAAATTCTTTTGAGTTATTTAAAAAGGAAAAAATTAAAGACTATTAACTCCCAACATCATATACAATTTGGTTAATATGTGACCTGAGAAAAATAGGAATTAAGTTATTTTTTTTAGTACAAGAAAACAAATATTTTCAATGAAATTCATAACATCTTTTTTCCATCAAAAGTTCTGAGGACAGTTCAATAGCCTATAATTGCTGTAGAAATGTAATTTTTTTAATTAACAAAACTTGGTATGTTACAGCTAATTATTATTCTTTCTTGTTGGTTTATTAGAATATATTCTGCAATAAAAATTACATTTCCATACAATATTTTAATCTAATTTTCAACATTGTTTTTTTCTTTTGTCTTTCCATCAGAAAATACTTATTGTTTAGTTTCATTAAAGAACTTAATGTAAGAAATGTAAAGTAACCTTTCTTGAATAGTTACAAATATATAATGTGTTTGCTGAATATATTAAACCTCCATTTATGTAAAATTTCTATATTTCAATCATCATACATATCTTTATTTTGTAATAAAATCATCAATGATTTGTTTGTGAAATTTTGTTTATATGCCTGATTTTCCATTTGATTTTGTTTCTTTTTTCCACAAACAAATTTCATTTAGAGTTGTATTTATTGTACCAAATTAGCAAGTGTAAATTGGTACAATATTAGTGAGAGTGTTTGAAAATCTCAATATTTAGTTGTATAATCCATGTGGCACATGAGCAAATCATCTAATTTTTGTAGCATTTATTTATTTAAAAACTTCTATCTTCTGTACATTCACTATGAATAAGTGATTTTTTAAAAAAATTAATGCATTGTGGAACAGCTCCACTTTGTATGACATGAAACTATAAGTGTACATTTCTTTGCTTAACTAAATGTTTTGAAAAATTTTCTTTAATTTCTCTTGATATAAGAGTTTTACAATAACGGAATGCAGAAGAATCTCATAGGAAGGAGACTGCCAAAAAAAAAAAAAAGTTTATTTCTGTAATTTCTATTGAATTTTTACATTTCTGAAATTAAGCATTATAATTATTTTTTTAAATTAAGGGATCAGAAAGACTTCATTCTTTGGTAAATAAGTGTGACAGGTGAAGCTTATTGTACTATTGAGGGAACAAAGCACATTATACATAGCATTGTAAATTAATAGAATTCAGTTTCTGAAGTATCAAAACATTTTAGGAATCAACATATGCATTTTTTTCTCATAAATGGTATATGTGATTGTGAATATGTAATAGGTATTTTATATATATATAAGGAAAAAAAAAAGGATGGCACTGCATTATTGGAACAGAAAACAACTGTGGGAAGTTTTTGTATTTCAATAGAAATATAGTATTTCTGTGGGTTGAATTTGGTATTCAAAATTTTCTTTGAAAATGGATTAAGTATAAAAAGTAATTCATTTTTGTAGAACATTGTAAAAATTTATATGCAAAATTACACATAAAATTTGTTAGTTAAGATTATATCAAAAAGCATCAGAGTAGTTGTTATTGAACGCAAAATTAATTTCCACCACTAAGTTGAGCAGTATAATTGGATATTTCATATTAAATAAGATAAAACAAAATTCATGCTGTGTATTTTGAAAGTTGAGAGTATGGGTTTAGATTTAATTTGGAATAAACGTTATTTATGTGTCTCATATGGATGTTTGCTACACAAACCAAGGAAATAAAATACATTGTTGTTTAAAAAATTTGTATTGTGGTAATTATTATTTAAATACAATATTTATACATTATGTACATAAATAGTTAAAAAACATTTACAAATAAACTCTTCTCAAATCTGTGGGGAACACAATCATATTACATTGTGGACAAAGTTTTTTCACTCCCTGAAATATAAATGTTTTATAAAGGAGTATAAAAAATAAATGTTCTTGAATATAATGATTTTTGATACTAATGATTCTATATTAAGTATATCAAATACAAATTATAAACATTAAAAAATAATGTTAACAAATTTCCATAAAACATAATTATATTAGAATAAGATACAAAAGATATTTTCTGTTTTCCCCCCCATGGAAACCTCTTCTTTTTATAAAATAGCTGAAAATCAAGTACTATTCAGCAATTATGCATATATAAAGCAATTCATCTCAAACCTCTCTCAGTTTATGCCAAGCCATTATTAAGTCATTTATTCAACTAATCATAAGCATTGGTGCACACAAGGGGGGCTCCGGACCCCCCCTAAAGCACTTGATTTTTTTCCCGATTGATTATAATTCTAAGTATATAGAACATAAAATTTAATTACTTGCTATTAATGATTAATTTTATTAATTAATGCTAATTATTTATTCAAAAACTAGTTTTTTACTGTGTTTTGTGTCCAAAAATCGACAAAATCAAACGAAGCACGATACAAGAATGGTGAACTTTCGACCCCGGACCCCCCTTGAAAAATTCCTGTGTGCGCCACTGATCATAAGGGATAGCTTTTCAAGCCCTGTCAGGCTTTAATATCTCTTTATTACGTTATAGATGGTTGTGAAGAATTCTCCAATACTCAATGTTAATTAGAATAAATTTTAATACAATTTAAAACTAAATATTCTCTGAAGTTTTAAATTTAAAACTTTTATATTAAAATTTACTTTTAAACAAAAAAAATTTAATGAAATGAACAGGATTAGCCCAGCTAATCTGAGGGCAGCAAAAATTAATAAAATGAAAATTTTTGATGAGATACTTATGTTGCTAAAAAAGATCTACATTGGCTGTCAAACATGATTAAAATATACTTTTAAAAATTTGAATAGGACCAAAAAAATATCCGGAGTTTATTTGTGGAACTTAGAATATGGAAACTAAAACATGAAATAAAACTGGTAATTAAGCAGACTTCAAACTATTAGTATTTGTCACAGCCTAAGAAAAATTAATGCAAGAGTGTATTTTTAAATATTTATAAACTAATATGTCAATTTGATTAAAGAATTTTAATGCTTGTTTTTCAATAATTTCTCTGAGAGTTTTAACTTTACTCACTGCATGTCCCCAAATAGGCAAATCATAGGATCAGAATATAAATAAGCAGTTTATTTTATCAATATTTTCACTTAATTGTTCACATTTGTATTTAGAAAGCTTGTAGTCAGTTTAGACCGGTTTCAATTTTATATTATTTATATTTAACTCACCATTGTCATTAGCCAACATTCTTCACAATGAACATGCCAACAGGTTGTAGAGACAACTGGTTTTGTGTAAGAATCCTATTTAAATAGTGCAATATTAGTTCAATAAAATATATATTTACAATTGAGAAAAAATTATCATCATATTGCATTTTATTTGAAAAAGTGCTAAAAATTTTGTTGTATAAATGCATATATTAATAACTTACCATGCATATGAGACATTTGACATCTTTATTTTGATCTCCCAAATCTTTTATTTTTTCTTTCAAGGATGAAATAATATGGTCAGGTAAGGTATTGCTGTAAAAGAAATAATAAATTTAAATTATCTTTACTTATATTAGTTTTAATCATAATTTAGATTAATTCATTTGACTTTGAAAAAAATAAAACTTAAAACTTTATGAAAAAACTTATATTTAAATTTTTTATTTAAAGAAATTGGAAGCAAATTATAGATAAAACTTAGAAAAAATATTCCTTTAATAAATATGGAAAATTATATTCTACTTGAACTCTATATGTGATATTTTTTTCTTGTATTTTCTGTAACTTTTAATATCTTTCATCTAAAGACTCTAATATTTTTATATGCATATTTAAATGCTGGATGAGACTATAATAATTTATATTGTGAAGGTCTCCTTGGACCTCACTTTGAGAACGAGAATAAATAGGATTCAGATAAGAACCAGTAGCCATTTTTATAAACAACTTTTTTATTATTTGGTTATCGTATCCAAATAGAATCAGACTTTTAACAAATATATCTAACTAGTATTATGAGGTTTTAAAGGTAATATCCTTTAAATTAACTTAATTAATGATCCAATTAATTAACAATTAAATAACGATCACGCAGAGATTACCACGATAAGAGATCCCAGAATTATATTCTATGTTCTTATTGAACATTTAATTTTAATTTCATTCGCAATAATAAGACTAATATTTACCACACTGCAATTCAGCTCAGCTTTTATCTGAGATTAAATCTTCCAACAAGAAATCTTCAACTTAACTTCACTATAACTTTCTGCTTCAATCTCTATCTCCTACTGCTCTAACTTTACTATTCCGTTTGACTTAAATACTTCATCTAATCTGCATAACAAGGAATCTTGTCCGTTTTTTGGAGTTGATTGGAAATAGGTAGGGAATTAAATTTCCCTAAAAAGGACGACTCAGAAGGTTAGTGATAAAGTTCCGTATAGATTTGTCACAATATTTACTTTTAACCAACAGGTTTTGAAATCAAATATTGTTCTTGATGCCTCACCAAAACTCAAAATTACTAGATCCATCAGCAATAATCCGTTATGCAGCTTTTGGTATACATTCGAACTAATTAAATTGTAAAACAAAGAAATATAATAATAAGAGCTATTCATTTTTAGTTTACATGATCTTTCCTTGCAGTTTTAATTCAGAGAAATATTGAAATAGGCATCAAATATATACATAATGCATGAAACATCAGGAACACATCGAATTGAATACCCAGGTATCGAGTGATTTCCTGAAAGTGTTTTTATGTGAATAATGATTTTTATAAACAAAACACAAATATCACAAATAAAGAGTGCTTCATACAAGCAATATTAATCCCTTTCATTATTCATAGTCTGCTATTAATTATGTTTTACTAAATGTTATTTAAAAATGAATGCTAAATTTTTCAAAGAAAAAATCTGGAGATTGATGGGAAAATGAGTAGAGCAGAGGTACCCAAACTTTTCTGACTCATAGATCCCTAGCCATGTTTTTCGTCTTTGAGTAGACCCATGCTTACCCATTATTAAATTTTTGCACATTGATAAACAAATGTCTTTTTGACTGCTGGTACAGAGCTGTTTATTTAAAAAAGATTAAAAATTTTAATTGTAGTGAAGTATAGTGTTAAAAACTTAAGAAAAACATGTTAATTAATTTTAAATTTAACAATACATAAAATAATTGGGCAAAAAAAAATGCTTTTAATAGGAAGGATGAATCTTGCGCTTCAATAACAAATTTTCAACTTTTGGCATCAATCTTGTCCACTTTAACTCTAAATTTCTATGGTTAGTAGTGGCCAGTCTTTTTTTTTTGGTCAACCATAGCCAAAGCATTCTCAAACCTAGATTCAAAATCTGAATAGAGAGTATTTAAATGAACGTAGGTGTTCAAAAAACATTATCCTGGCAGATTGTCTGTGACAAATGTAAAACTGGGAAAATTCGCAATGTTGAATATTATATTCCTTTAGCTTGATTCTGGCAAGAAATCTGAAATGATGGTCCTTGTTTTAATAAAATATATGATGTAACCTTGTAACTGTGCAAACTAATCTCATTAAATATAGTAAGTAAATCTGTTAAATAAATAAAATTTGGTTTCTTGTTGATTACATTTTCTTTTAAAATTAAAGTCATGATGTGATTCAATGAGAGCCTCTATGTACACCCCCATTTACACCTCATGGACCCCTGAATTATTTTTTCACTGACGTAGACCCCTTGCAAGTCCTCATAGATCCCTGGGGGTCGATATAGACCACTTTGGGAATCACTGGAGTAGAGTAACACTTTAATTATAAATTCAATAAAAACATTCATTTTCCAATATATTGCCTATAAAATACCAAAAAATACTTTCAAAATGATTACAACAATACAGCTAAATATAGATTAGGACTTATTAAAAAATAGTAATTTTTTTAATGCAATGTATCAATCTAAATTGCTTCAAAAGATTTGAAACAAAGCCCTATGTAAACAAATTATGAGCAAGTTATGACGATATGAAGTAATATTATTTCTACACAGTAACATCATGGAATATTTTTAAAGGTGATTTTTGCTTTCTTTTAAACTTAAGAAACTGGAATTTTTTATAATAGCTACAGAAAAAGTAATAAGTAAATTTTTATAAATATAAAAAAAAAATTTATTTAAAAAAAAAAATTTATTTAAAAAAAATAACATTACTGTTTTTAATAATTTACTTTACAAGCATTCACAAAAATAAAGAATTATAATGCTTTTATTATTCCTCCATTAGATGTTTTACTATTGCTTACTGGAATATTCAGACACATCAAATTTCTAAGACTGAAAATTGGTAAGTAAATTCAACACACAACTGATTTAAAACACATACATATATGTACATATTTGTACGTAATTTTTCATTTATACTCATAGATTCTAAAGCAGAAATACTAACTTTTGTTCTTTAGTCTTTGTATCATCTGAAATGAGAAACAAAATTAATCATTAAGATGGTATATGCATTTTGATAAAAAGTAGCTTCATTTCTAATTATATTAGATATATTTTTTTTACATGGAATTTTTTAATATGCTGATTAAATTATATGCTGCACATTTTGAAGATCATAACCAGCTTTCAAAGAAAAAATTGTTCACAAAACTCTTAAATTGTCCATTTAATTTGCCAACCATTTTTAAAAATTTATTTAAAACCATTTCTTTTTAGATATTGAATAAAAATAAAAACAGGAATTTATACAACAATATTACAGGAATCACTCAAATTTAAAAAAGCATAAGCACTCATCACAAAAAAAGGGGTATCATTTTCAGAAACAAACAAATACCTACACCTAGTTTTATTTGTATGTCTGTCACTGAATATTAATGAAAATGTTGAAAAAATTTTTACTAAAGCACAATGGAGCTTCATAAAAATGATAATTTTTATTGAAACATATGGAAAGAAATTCAGCAGATAGTTAACATTTAAAAAAGGTATAAGTATTTAAGTGCATATATGATGTCAGAGTCCAGCTTTAACTAGAAGAATCTCAAATTCCAATACAGAAGGGGATAACTCAAGGAAATATATTGTCACTTGATTAATGCTCAACATTATGAGATCCGTTGTCCATGGGTCTCATTTGAGTCTAATATCAATTCAAATAAATATTTATTTATACCAAACTTTCAAAAGAAATTACGAAAGGTGCTCGTGAAATAAAATACTTAGGTTTTGAGAAAGAGCATGGTGGAGTATGAAGTTTAAGTATGGTTACATAAATTAGAGTTAGTGGATTTAATGCTATCAGTTTAAAGAGTAAAACAGTTTGTTAAGAGCGATAAGAATTTTTTGTCCAAAAATAATTCTTAAAATGCAGGATACAACTATAAAATTTGCATAAGTCTCCGAAAATTTTCATGCTTTCTACAGTGCTCAGACACAACTATCAGTATCTAAAAGCACAAGTATGTAAAGTTTATTCACAAGCAAATATTTGCTAGTGAATTCTTCAACAGCCAAAACAATACTAATTCAGTTTCAGCAAGCGACTGCTATTTATAGTTGCAGGGCTGGCTTCTAGCTCTTTCACAAATGATCTGCTTAATCATAGATTTTAACCCTCCAAGCGGTTAGCACGGAAAATTCAGTCATTGTAAAGATACTTCAAAAATGCACTGCACGGGTTTTTTTTTGCCTTCAAGTAACATTTTCAAAAGCGGATTAGCCGTACTTTTCTGAAATCCTTTCCCCCTTTTAAAGGTTTAACATCTTGAAAGATAATTAGGGACGGTGGAATCAACACAGCAGGACACTGATAGGAAGTTTTATGGCTCGCAGGGAACCCTGTGTTTTGACCCTGGAGTAATCGTAAAAAATCGGGGGGAAATTTCTTTACACCCCAGGAAGTGTTTGTTTGTTAGCTGGTATTTTAAAAGTTTTGAAAAGTCCCAATGCATAAGTAAAATATGTTACAATTCCCTTTTTTGGTTTCATATTAATTTGAAACTGTAACAAGTTGGGGCATGTCAGGGCAATCTGCTATTTTATATAGTTAGACAAATTATCTGTTTTAAAGTATATTCTTTCACTTTATTTTTCTTATCTTAATCAATGCTTTCAGTTTTTGAAACATGATTATTTCATTATAAGATGCCAAAAAAAAAAAAAAAAAAAAAAAAAAAAAAAAAAAATTAATAAAACACCAAACACTTTAAAATTTGAAATCTTTTCAACCACTAAAAATGAATAAATTTAAACTTCATCAAATAATTTGAAACATTTTCTTACACTTTGATAAAAATAATAACGAAAAAAAAAAAACTAATTAAGATCTATTAGTTTTTTTTTTTAGATTTCAAAGCCCAAGTGTTCAGGGAAGTTTACGTACAGTGCCTAGTTATATATTGTTATAATACACCAAATTATATATGAATTTTAAGTGCTTGAACTTCAGTTTACATCAAAGACAACATGAATGAAGATTTTCCCACATTTTTTTATAACTTGAATGTTTGAATAAATGGTAATCAAAAATATACGGAAACATTTACAGTAGACATTTATGCATATAAATAAACATAAAAATCAATTTTAAATTCGAGCTATTCAAAAACATTCGAATTATTCTTCAAAAATATCTATTTATGCAAAATACCTCAACATTTATCTTTTTTTAAAGGCTAACTGAATAAGTAATTAAAATCTGGATATTTTTTGAAATCTCGACCGTATAAAGCTAGAAATTTTATGTTAGAAATTCCATTTGAAATTTCGAAAAAAAAAATGTATCGCGCAGTTAAAAATTATTTACCATAAGTTCTAGCAATTCTTTGAGTATAATATAAATTTCAAATTTTATTATATAGCTTCTTTGGTATTTTTTAATATATTTCAAAGATTTCATACAATTCAGTTGAAAACTGCATGCTAAGGGCAAAAAATATACTAAAAAAATCGACGAATATACAATAAAGTTTTACATAGAAGCAAAACTGAGAAGCTAAAGCGTAGGAATGAAAAATTTTGAGTATATCTGAAGTAGTTTCTGAAATATTTATTTTAAAGTTCAGAAAATTTGTGTGCGTTATGTTATACTTAATATTAATTAAATGATTAAAATAATATGTTAATAATAGTCATGTAATCGTTTGATGACACATTCATATACTAATAAAAATTATAATGGTCATTGATGCGAATGTCAAGAATTTTATGTAATTTTAAAATCAGACATTAAGATATTGATGTAGAAAATATAAAACGACCATCTAAAATACATGAAAAATGCAGTCTGCTATAAAATGATCTTGACAAACAAAACACGGCATTTTCACTTACTATGGCAGAGCCAGCTTAGTCAGGGGCGATCTGGAAAAACAGAGAGGGAACCGCGGTTTTGATGGATGCCGCTCTAGCTTTTAAATCTCTCAGGAAAAAAATATATAAATTACAAATGCAAAAACTAAGTCTTGTAATTTTCCATACATTTTTATAACAACGAATTGTGGAATTGGCTCCCAATACTTTGTTGGGTTTGACAATATCTAAGGTAACCAACCATAGTTTAGATAGATTTGCACTACTTTTTCGTAACCGTATTCCTTTTAAAATTAATTCATGCAGCCAAAATACACTTTTTGCACTCTTAAAAATTTATGTAAACTATAACAGTTAATTTTAATTTATGCAACTTGTAAAATGTTCATAATTAACCATTTCCGTCTAAACAGTTTGCATGAAAAAAAAAGTTTGGACTCCCTCATTCATTAGGGAATTATATAAGATTCTAACATTAAGTTTTATTTTTCACCAAATAGGGCCGAGTGGTAGTGTATCGTGCTTCCACACCACAGGTCTTGGGTTCTATTAACAGGCTGGGCAAGGTCGACTCTGCCTTTCATCCCCGCTAGATTGGGTCGATAAATGAGTACCAAGGTTGCTTGGGGTCTTAAACACTGAAGGTCTCTCTTCAGACAGACCACCAAATCGGGCATCTGTTCATGCACCTCAGCACCCAATGGTCACGTATATTGGGATGGGCATAGTAGTTCCTGGCCCTCATGGATTGTTGTGCCACTGAGTTTGAGTTTTAAGTTTGAGGATTGCCTCACTTTGGGGATACCCCTTTGATAAACATGTATTTCCACTCATTTGCAATTAAACATTTTTCTTTCAATTACGTTTACTTCAGAAGGAAGTTTGATTTTTCAAACGTATTTGCTTAATAACATGTATATTTGTATATTATATTAAAATTTTAATCAATCCAAAATTACATGTTTTTTGCTCCTCTAAAAGCTTTTAGGATTTTAGAACTGATCTTATAATCCATATACGTTTTATAGTAGTATATTTAAAAATGATAAAGACATTTTTACGACTGTGTGAGCTTTTATGCCTTGTTTATAAATATAAAAAATTGCATTCAGCTACAGTTTTTAAAATGTACTGAAATAAGTGGAGGAATAGGATATTTACATATTATGAATATTTTTGACTGCAGTAAGATATATTTATATTTCAGTTTCCTTACAATTTGAATAGAAGTTGTAAATCATTTTGCGAATAGTTTGATATTGAATATAAACCCATAGGCTGTTTAATATTGTAAAGTGTTTTATTTTGATACCAGCACACATTAAAATAAGGCTCATTTGCAGTTATATGATCAGCTTTAGTGATATTTAAATTTTAAAAATAGTCTACACGTACGAAAACATTCTTTCAAAACCACACACCACATCTCTCATACTATGTCTTCCATACAGCAGGAAATATTTGTGTATACTCAAAAAATTTAAAACAGGATACATTTCAAAATGTTAAAATTGTTTTTAAAATTTGGCATGGATACATTGTGGAACTGTCGGTTAACTTCACTGAACAAAATTGTTTTAAGTGTAGAACACTAGGAATGAAAATATTCAGTTAACATAAAAATATCATTTATATGATTTTAATTAAAATAAATTAAAAGTATTGAAATCTTTTTTATGTTATTTTAAATTAAAAATATAATTGAATAGAGAAAGATCGGTTTTATTTCATAAATATAATCATCGTATGTATATCACCATATGCACCATTTATTGTCTTATTGTTTAAAAAAAGAGATAGGGTCTTTTTATCTCATTACTTTTTTAAAAAACAGGAAAGTGAATGCGTTTTCTTACTCTCATATTCAAAAATGAATACAAGATGCTTTTTTCTGGTTCAAATCGCAATACCAATATATATATATATATATATATATATATATATATATATATAATTTTTAAAAAATGACAGAAAAATAAATTTTGTTTGAAGAAAATATAATTATTTTTCAACTTCTAACACACTATTTATTTCCTTTTTTCCACCCTTCATTTTGTTTTAATTTTACTGTGACTAAACATATAGGGGAAACGACCCAGTTGCACTACAACTTTCAAACAAGATTGCCCAAGGCAACTTGACAGCTAGCTGTAAACGATTGATCTCTTGGTTCTTACTTTACAAAAGGGACCGAACTAAGTCATAAAATTGTCCTCGTTCGACCTCCAAAGTTTTAAAAGGGGGAAAGGAAAGAAGTCTGTTGCATTTTTAAAGCCAATGTCTAAATAATTGTAAACACTTTCGGAATAACTTTTCAGGAGGAAGCTAACCACTCAGAGGGTTAAAGTCAGTATATTTCTCGAGTAATTTCTAGAAGCATCCATATGATAGCCAAGTCGCCAAATTTGGTCACCAAAAATTATGCCAACTTGGCTGTATCACCAATATTTCAACAAGTTTCGAATGAAATTCTATTCTAATGTAAGGGGCAGCATCGATAGCAATTATTAGAATTTTTATCATAATATAAATACAACAGAAAGTAATATTCATGTTTAAACATTCAGATACAAATGATTTACACTATTTTAAGCATTAATTACACAAAATTCGTAACAGCATGTAGTTTCAAAGCATAAACAAGGTGAATTCTTAAGTTTAAAAAAGATGATCAAGGTGAAATTTCATTCTCATCCCTTAAAGTAACAAACTTACTAGTTATTATTTCATTGTTTTATTAATTTATTTTTGTACACAAGTGAAAATTATAGTGCTATACATAAATATGCTTTTAAAATTAATAATTTTTAAAAAAACGTATATGTTTCCTTAAGATTTTACCTTAAAACTTCTAATATTATCATTTTATCTTGTAAAATATACAGATTATGCTTAAATTCTTGTTAAATGAAATGTGGTGCAAATATTTATTTACTTTGCAACAACAAATTACATTTAGAAAATCTTATAAATAATATTTTAAAAATCCATTTGGGGGAAAAAATCAAAATATTTCTAGAAATAATCCATTTTTGTAACTTAAAAAATTGTTTTACGAATTGAAAAAGGAACCATTTGTATTTATTCCTTTTAAACAATGTTAAATAAAAAATTAATAAATACATTTTTTTTTAGTTTTCAGAGCAGTAAATGGCAGAAATAAGCAATCACTAACATTATGATTACATAAAATAATGATGTGTAAAATAAAAGAAACATATATAAAGAAAATTCTTATATTACCATTTTCTACTGATGTAGAATCATCTGGAATTCTACTAAAAAAAAAGTAATAAAGTTAATAGGGTAATAAAAATTTCAAATAAAAAATTGTTTAAAAAAACTAAGATGCTAATAATTAAACATATATGGACTTTTAAAAATGACAGAAAAAAATTAATGCCCCAATTATTTTTTTTTTCAATTTTAAGTTAATATTTACACAAAAATTTGGAATGAAAAAAAAAACTTTCATCCATTATATAGCATTTACAGATTGACATTGTAAAAAACAAATGGGATACATTTTAGATTTATTGTAACTATATATAAAGTAAAAAGTTAAGAGTATGTGTGTTGAGCATATTAGTTTATGTCAGCTTTCATTAAAAAGTAGACTTAATTTTTGAAAAAAAAATTTTTTTCTTCAAATTCCTATAAAATATTAAGCATTTTTCAATCTATGAACTCATGCATCAATCCAATTTTTGTGCATTCAAGAATCAAAAAATTAATCCAAGTACAGATAAATTAGTCATAATTTTAAGGCAAATTTAGTTTCTTTTTTCTTTAAGCTCTTTGAGCTAATTTATTCTTCATTTGGCTTTCTTTTTGGATACATTAAACAAAATTGGTTAATTTAATATTGTCAACCAATTTTGCCAAATCAAAAGATGCTACCGAATGCTGTCATCATTTCTCCCCACAATCAAATACAAATTTCAAAGCATCTTCCTCTGTATTAGCCCATTAAAGAAAATTTAGAACTAAAAATTTTATTTAAAAAAAAATTTTTTTTTTTAAATTATTCAAGTTTTGATCTAACCTGATTTGTACATTGCTGTACATTATCGTATTTTAAATTTCTTTTAAAAAATTTAACTTCTCATTTTAAGTATAACTGAAAAAATATGTTTTTAAAATAAGAAGCAAGATTTCCTACAAAGAAAATCTAAGTTGGATCCATACATTTTGGTAATACAGATAATAGATTTGATGCAAATGCTATCTTCAAAGATTTATACCTTAAACATATAGAACAGTGTTTCTAAAAAGATGTTCAATTTCTGTGCAATGCTAATGTTCCAGCTATTTAGAAATATTTCATAGATAACATTGGTACAAGTTGATTTTTGTGACCATGAGTTAACAACTGTTTTTCGAGTTCCACCAGCACAAAACTAGTGATATTATTGAATAAGAAAAATTCACTTCAAACACAATTGTAAAAACTTAAATTATAATAAGATTTCATTAGCTTTACCTATTTATATTAGTAAATCATATATGTCAGACACGTTGCAACTCATATATACAGATATTAGCAAATTACATATGCATTTTACATGTTGTTGTGCTTGGTTTCACAGACTTTATAATCAATAAGTTAACAGTATAATGGAAAGAAAATAATACTAAATTTAAATTAAACACAATCATATTCAAATAAAGCAAAATCTATTTATAGTATCAACAACCAGTATATGCCTCAGTATTTACAGACAGCAACACTTATTCATAATATTAACTATAAATCTAAGCTAGAATTTAAGGGGGTTCTATAGCCAGCTTCATGATTCCCATAACTGACAAATACTGTAAAATATCATTATTAGAACCAATCGTCTTGAGCAAATATTGAAGTGGCTTAAAAAAATACCTAAAATTTAATAATTTAAATATATTAGATGTGTGGACATTTTACAGTATGCATTTCATTCTATTTGGTCTTCCTAACTGTATTAAATTGGCTGTAGATTTAATACAATATTTTAATAAAGGATTCAAAATATTAAAATTTCCAAATTTAAGATGAATAAAAGTAATACAAAACTTTTTAAATTTTATCATCCATTTTAATTACTAAAAAACTTGGCATAATATAAATATTTAAAATACTCTCCTGTGTGTTTCAATCTTAAAATACATATATCTATATTTCATTTCTAAATATCTGATTAAAAATTACCTAGATCCTTTAGAATCTTCTTCCTCTGAATCTGTAAAGAGAAAAACTGACTCATTTCTTTTATTCGTTTTTTTCTTGCACTACTATAATTTTTCAAAATTTAATATAGTACATTGAAAGAAATTTAAAATTATCATTCATGAAAGCATAATACACTTATATTAAATTTAATTGCCACTAATGAAATCTGCAAGGAAAAAATAGTCTTTAATATACATTACAGTGCATTTAGAATTATTAATACAAATCTAAAGCTACAGTGATTTAGAAAGAATAAATAAATAAATAAAAGTTATATCCCATAATACATTTTAAAAAGTTAAATACAATATTGATGAAAAAAAAATGTGTAAAAGAATATTACAGAACATGAACTAAATTACTATTTTGAAATGAAAATAACATAATAAAGAACATTTTTCATTTCCACAGTGAACCAAAGATGTTTGTTAATAATTCTTGAATCAATTTTATAAATTGTTTCTTTGGTGCTTTTTTTTTTCTTTCTGTTTTTAAAAACATCCTAACTATTGTAACACAAAAATTAAAAACAGAAATGTCAGTAACGTTCTTAATTTTGAGGGTAAGCAAACAAGGTTTATTTTGATCATATCAATAATATGAAGTACATTGATAATATATATGTCTTAACTACTACTGTATAATCAGCACATTTTTCATGCATATATTTAATTATATTTGAAAAATGAATTGAATTTATGACAAATGTTTTATAATTTAACTGTTCCATGATAAATTAGTTCATTATTTAAACTTTTAATTAAAACAGTTTTAATGTAAATTACATTCATGCATAAAAATAGAAAAGTAGTTACTTTCAATCTCAGACCATTTTCGAGATTCCAGAACATGAGGCTGAATATTTGGATCTCTGAAAAATAAAAACATGCAATAAATCAGAAATATGCAAACTTGACACATTACAGAAGATTTACTCAATGTGTATTATAATAATACTGCACACCAAGCAAATTAAACAGTTTGTCAACAATTATTTAATATTCCAACAATTATTATGCTTTACCTTGAATGGAGAAGTAAAATTCTATTTTTCTTCTATATTTTGGAGGGAAAATATTAATAAAAATATGCACAAGGGTATTAATTTCTTTTATTTTCAAATTTTAAATCTCTGAAAAATACACGAAGAATTTTACCAATAAAAAAAAACTTGAAACTCATAACAAATAACACACACATGAGTTTTAGAAATAGTTTTTTGAGATTTAAAACAAAATTTTTATCAAAAGTATAAGATCTTTCATCTACAAATATTACTTTTTTGGGGGGGGGGGGGATAGTTTTAAATGAGACAAATACTGATTGAGTACAAAATTCTAATTTAATACTACTGCATAATGAGCAGAAATGAATAAAAATTTGCAAATGCTTTAATTACAAATATATTGTTTAAAGGAGCAAAGATTTTAATTAAAAAGACCCAAATCCTTAAAATCAATAAGCACATTAAATATGCATATTTAATACAATAATGCATCTATATTTATTTAGACAAAAAAGTTCAAAATAACTAGAAATTAAAACAGCATGTATAAACTATTATACAACAGAAAAATCTAACAAAATGCTGAAAATTGTGGAATTTAATATCCCTTAATTTTAAAAATGAAATTAATTATATATAATTTTCACTTTACTATAACTATTTAATGTGATTTCAATCAATGAAAATGGAAGAATAGAATAATTGTAATAAAAGAAAGACTAATGCCAAATTCTTACAATATATACAATACATTTTAATCAGGAAGTATATACATGTTATCTCTAAATTTCAACTTACATAAGCACGGATTTTCGGAGTTGATCACGAACTTCATCCTCAGTCTCATCAGAAGTTTTATTTGGAATAACATCAAGTTCAGTATATCAGTACTTAGTAAAGGATATTTTGGCAAATCATTAAAGCAGTTCAGCAACATTTTTAATGTAGCATTAATTAAATATCTACTAATATTCTAAAAAAGAGGCTTAACAGAAAAATACACTTTTTTTTCATAGAGTAAATAGTGATGTAATGAAATCCAAATGACTTTTACTTGAGTGATCCCATAATTACATTCTATTTTAGAGTAAATATCAAATATTTTGATAACTATTAAACTGTGTACACACACATAGCCAAATTTATACATATTAACAATTAATTATAACATCTCAATGGATCAAACAGATGGTGTGGGCAGCTAAAGTGTCTGCCTACAAAGATCCTTCTGCTTTATAAGTTTTTCAAGGATAATATTGGATTCTGAACTGAAGAATGCCAAAACTGAAATTAACAAAATGATCGATATGAATTCAATTTAACAGAAAAGCTTCAATTTTTTAAATATTTATAGTTTGTTCTGAAAATCTCTCTCAGTTTTTGCAAGTGTCTATAATTTTTCCCATTGCTATCATTATACAATATTGAAACTACAGAAGGTTGAAAAATCAATAAGTATGCCTTGGGAAAAAACAACAAGGAACAGATGACACTAATCCTAGTGATGCCATTGTAAAAATAAATTATTCAAAAAACTGTTTGAAAGGATACTGAGGCTGACCAAAAGCCATTGTATCATCAACATCTATCTCAAGATCATCATCTTCATCTGTATGCTTACGCTTTGCAGTTGGTCCTTCTAATGCTATTAAAAATATCTAAATCAATATAAGAATAATTTCCACAAATATATTCATTAAAAGACAAATATCTTGTCTTATTTTGAGTTACATATTTGAATATAAATTTTAATTTAATAAAATTTATTCATTAAATAAATTTATATGTATTCATGGGGTGAAATTTTATCAAATAATATACACATATGTGATATTCTATTTAATTTTGACACTACTTAAATGTATTGATAACTTAATTATTATGGTTGCCTCTCCCATGGAAATATACCAAAAATGAACAAAAAATATGCATCACTATTATTAAACTATATTTATGCAATTAAGAACATACTGATTGGTAAATTTTATCTATTGTAAGTAGGCATACATATAAAACCAAATAAAGAATAAAAAATTTTTAAATAATTTTGCTGTTAGAAATTAAAAAAAAAATTCTTATAAAGCAGTGATGCATTTTTACCTTGCAAAATTTCTGCAATAAACTGAAAACAATAAGCAGGAAGATCAGACAGTTAAGTTACTGCTTTGATAAATTATTTGTTTCTCAGTTTTTGATAAAAATTTGAAAAGGGATAAATACAATAGTGATATTTTAAAGTAATAGAAGTAAAAAGTTTTCTTAAAGAAAATTCAATCAGTAGAACTTTAATAAAATATTAAATAACAAAAATGCAGATATGTAATTAACCACTGACTAAAATAAAATTCTTCTTCTTTTCCTTTTTTTACAAAACACTAAAAAAGGGGACCAGTTTTTCATCTAAAACATTGCTTCAAAGTTTAATTTACAGACCCCAAAGTACACATAATATAGTAATCAATAAGTTGACTTTTTTTTGTCTCATTTAATGCATACATTACAGTATACTAACATCTGTAACCTCCGGGCACAAGGCTAATAGTTCGAATCCTTGTTTCATTGCCAATTTCAAATTCCTCAAAACTCTCCTCATCGTCATCATCATCTACAACAATATGTTCATTTGAATTTTCATCCTGAAAAAGGCAATAAATATTTCAATAAGAGGTATTTCTTAAGAATATTCATTAATTATCAAAACAAAATAAAAAATCTTGAAATGCTCTAAGGAGAAAAATAATGTATTCATTTTCCCAAATTAAACCTGAAAAACACAAACCTATCTGCAAAATACATATACAAAGGGAAAGTATTTTTTATCCCTAAAGTATTAAATTGAAAGAAAATTTACTAGATAGATAGGCTAGCCTTCTATTTCAAAAGGAAGAAGAAATTGCTCTTTCCCCTACCCAATTATTTATACATACAATTGATCGTTTTCCTACAATAATTCCCATACAAAAAAAAAAACTGTACACAATTAGCAGTTGCAAAGATAAGAATGTGGAAGAGTGTGTTGCATGAGTTTGAATGGCAAATAGGAGCTTCAGTTCTTTACTTGAAAAGCTACCTCTTTGAAATTCTTATATGTTAAACAAAAGTCCAGAAGTAGGAATTCAAATGTTAGCATCAGCACAATCTATACTTTGGATGAAAAATTTTCCAGAAAGGAATGATTCAAGTGAAGACATTTTATTACATACAATTAAAACTATGGGCATTAAGTCAATCGGGATCGACCAATGGACTGCCAAGACATTTTGGGGCACCTTTAAGACTAAGAGAAAATCTTAAAGATGCATACTAAAAGAAACATATTTATCGAACACTGATGTAAGCTAAACTGGAGAATCAGCTTTCCACAATCGATGTGACTGTGTGTTTACTTAAGCAAATGTTTGAAATGTTTTCATTGGAAGCGCACAATGATGCACGTTCATTGCCGCTGTAGGGGGAGAATAAATGTTGATGATCAGCTCTTCCCGCAGTAGCAAGGGACTGGGTATTGAGGCATCATTCTACACCTCGCACTTCCTTGGGATTGTGAACTCGTGTTGATGTCATGTTCGACAAAGGCTCGGTTGCTGGCAGCAAACAAATTAAGTATATACATCGGTTTCAGATTAATCAGTTCACATATATTCTCTGCTCACTGCATTGAATACATCCATGCTCTAGCATTCGCCCATAGTAGTTCAAGCGTTAAACTTGACAATTTATTGTTACTTGTGTTTTTGTTGTAAAAATAAGTCATATTTTTAAAAGAGTGGTACAATGCCGAAAACAATTGTTAAGAAAAGAAAACATAAAATTTTAATACAGTATGACTTTACCTATGCCACTAGGTCGATCGCAGAACCTTAAAACATTAGAATAGATCTTGCTCTGGAAAAGTCCACCTACTCCTGAATTAAATGATATATTCTTTTAAGAGAAAGAAAAGCACCCTTGAAAAAATTCCTAATTCTTATACAAATGCCTATACACCAAGTATGTAAATGGTTCACTTTCAAGATCAATAAATATCAACTTTGGTCATACATTTCTGCAATGCATTTAAGATTATGTACAAAACACAAACGATTATTGTTATAGAAATTTCCAAGAAATAAAGTCATATAATGCTGTTGAGACGTTGTTTAAGTCCTTATAGCCAAAATTAGACGACGAATGTAGCCGCTTTGTGGAGATGCTTGAATCAGGCTGGTCGCATCGAGCAATAGGTGCCCACCTACATCATAAGGCCATTGCTAAGTAAAGACACTGGCACAGGAACTTTTACCAAAATAAAAGCTATGGGGAAGGCCAGGCTGTAAAAATGTAAGGCAAGATCGAATGATCTTGAGACAGGCCGAATTATTTTAATGGTTTAATTCGAATGTGTGCTGTAGACTCTTTCATTTCATAGCACGGCACTCTAGTGTCATTTTCCAACAACACATAATCCCAGTCCCACATGGTTCGCATATCTCTGAATTATCACCGTTCTTTTGGTACTTTTTCTTGGTCAGCAAGATGACCAGACTTCTCGTCAATCGAGCATGCATGGGATAAAATAGTGCACCTAATTCGGACTCACTAAAATATTGCAAATTTAGAGCAACAATTGATGAATACCTGGCAATAAGAGATAATCTTTATTATCGATGTATTCAAGCATGCATTTTCGATAAGGTTTCCCCAATTATTGATTTTGACATTCAATCTGCAATTGCTAGCCGTCAATGGATCCCAGGACTTAGAATTTTTAATCACTTCTATATGTGGTGTATTTTTACACGTGTTTATATCAAACATGCATTTGATGATTGTATAAAAGAATGAATACATAAGGGTTGCCCGAATGAAAAGTGGACATATGCGATTGTGGCAGAATGAGTGCAGCTATAGCAGAGCCACCAAAAAAGGACATGAAGGTCGATAAGAAGTGTACAACGCATGCATGTTTAATAGTGAAACTTGTTAGAGGTAGAGGAAATTAATTGTAAGTTAAGTCGTGCCATATATAAGGATGCGTCCAGATCGGAACAACGTCCGGTAGTACGATTTCTGATAGCAGGAGGTGAGTTTAATGCGGATATTTATAGACAGATAGTGACAGTTTATGGCGAGCACTGTTTAGATCAAACGTCTTGGAACACACACATTTGGTGTAAAAATTTTTGAGAAGGGCAGCAAACGATATAGGATCTCCATGACAATGTCCGCCCACACGTCTCCTGTGACACCAAGGCAACTTTAAAAAACCCGATCGGAAATGTTAGAACACCCACTGTAGAGTACGGATTTGTCCCCTTGTAACTCCTTGGCCTTTATGCCACTTAAGACAGTATTACGTTTGTATTTGGACGATAAAGTGAAAGGAAGGTGGGCAGAACTTCCTCAAGAATCAACCACGGTTTTTCTAGAGTGAAAACATAAGACCCGTTGCCGAAACGATGGGACCAGTGTTACAACTCCCTTAGCGATTTCTTTTGATTTTCAATAAAATTATTTTTTTTATGGAACTTGTCCACTTTTCATTTGGCCAACCCTTATATTTCAGCTTGATTTCTACAAAAACAAAATTAAGGTGACATATATTTACACAGACTTACTTACATTTTGAACACAGAGAGCTACGTGTTTATTAATTTCTTCTTCAGATCCCACCATAGTTAGATGACAAATGGGACACTGGACTTCCTTCCTAGCCTTGGCCGCATATTTCGCAACTTTGGCTAAAATCAGGGGCATAGCAAATTCAAAAACTTTTAAGAGTAATCTTTAAAAATGCAAATTATTTAATCATTAACAGCATATTTAATCAAGTGCGTTAATAAAAACAGCGCCAAAAGTTCTGAAGCGTAAGTTATACACATTGTAAAAAAAGTAATACACCACACACACACAATTTGGGGAAAATTTATAGTTAATTTATATTCTATTAGATAAGTACAGTAGCGCACACAGAAATTTTTCAAAAAAAAAAAAAAAAAAAAAAGGAGAGGGAGGGGGAGTTAAGATTAAAAGTCCACTAGTCTCGTATCATGCTCCAATACGCCGTCCAACATATTCTTTTGATTTTGTCGATTTTCGAGAACAAAAGACTTTAAAAAATTAATTACTGAATGAATAGTTAGCATTAATAAATAAAATTAATTATCAATAACAAATACTTAATTAAATTTTACGTACTATATACATAGGATTATTATCAATCGATAAGAAAAATCAAGAGCTTGGGGGGTTACGGACCCGAGGAGCCCCTCTTGTGTGCACCACTAAATTAGTATTATTAGTACTTCTTCTAATAGTAATTTCCCATTATACATATGAACAATTAATATCTACCAGTTTCCTTTAAGAAGAATGTGAAAGACATTCATTTTTAAGGTTGTAAAAAAAGTAGAAAGATTGTAAAAAGATTCAATGTAGTGTTGAGCCACAAGCCCTGTTATAAGACAAAATGGAATGATTGTATTGTTTTCTTTCGCAATGTAATAAATCATATTTTTTGTTTGTATCAGTAGCGCACACAAGAATTTTTCAAGGGGGGGGGATCAGGGGTCGAAAGTTCACCATTCTTGTATCATACTCCTTTTGATTTTGTCGATTTTCGGGAACAAAACACAGTAAAAAACTAATAATTGAATAAATATTTAGCATTAATTAATAAAATTAATCATTAATAACAAATACTTAATTAAATTTTACGTACTATATACCGTATTTTCCTGTATATATTCCACGGATTGTGTGTTAAAAAGTTTCAAATTTCGTGGTGCGTATTATACGCCGCCGCGGATTATCTGAGATTAAACATTCTCCATCAGAAAAGCTAACAATAAAGTTTTGAAAGAAATGCCGTTTATGTTTTATAAAATAAATAATAGATGGCGCTTTCATAACTCGGATGACGTATATCAGCCATAACTAGTTTTTGTCCAATTACATTCAAAAACGAATTCGATTCCTCGGAAGGAAAAAACAGTTACCGAGTCGCTAGCGCGATTTCCAATTTTCTCTTGACTAGAGCGCTATCACGTCCTTTGAAAGTTTTCATCATGTTGCGAAGTAATTTTGAACGAAAGTGGACGACGTTAAGGGAGGACGTTTCACACTCGACAAACTGCATCGCTGCCCTAAGATACCAGGCAAGCCACGATCCGATACCTATAGCGGCCTTTCATCATGTTGAAAAAGCTTAAGCAAAGTTTTTCGGGAAGCTGCAACGTTGACGAATTGAATATTCGTTTCTGCAGAAAAAACAAGCGCAACTTCTAAAATTGTGATCGACGTTAAAGAGCCGATAGTCGTGGAAAACCTCACTGGCCGGAATTAAGAGGAAGAAATAAATAAATGGATTTTAAAAGAAAGAGACAATGGAAAAGCAGTCTCGATCTTAATTTTTTTGCTGTTAACTCTCTAAATTAAAAAAAAAGTTTTTTTACGCGGTAATGTTTTGTTTAACAAATCAAAACATAGATGACAGTAGCAAAGAATTTTGTTTTATTGAGATTATCGTAAAAAATATTATCATACATATTTAAAAAGTTTCATAATTATTTTTTTTCTGTACAATTTCTTACTTCTGTTTTTAATTATATTGTGTATTTTTTATCTTATATGACACTCATTATCGGCAGTCTATGTTTGGATTATTCGCCGTAAAAACTGCCTCGGATTATACAATGTTTATTTTTTTTACACGAAAAAAAGGCTTTGCGGATAATACGCCGCTTCGGATTATATACATGAAAATACGGTACTTAGAATTATAATCAATCGGAAAAAAATCAACGGCTTTGCCCCCCCCCCCCCCGTGTGTGCCACTGGTTTGTATTATACACTTTTTTCTTTAAAATGCCTAGAAGAATATCCTTGAAAATGATCTTCAAAAAGAGCAAACTTTAGCCCATAAAAATAAGAGTAAAGGTTTTCTTAGGTAGTAATTTCTCGTCTACTAAAATTTAGCTACTAGAATCGTAACGCGATTTCTAGCTTTTTACAAAAACCAGATACATGGATCCAAAAACAAGACAGGAAGACCAAAAAAAAAAAAAAAAAAAAAAAACTGACTCCCCGTAACGGGAGACAAATTTTCCTGGAGTTTAGAAAAAAGGCGCAACCATTTTAAGGGTCAAAATATAAGCAGGTCTAATGGACGTCTCAAGACAAACTATATAAAACAGAATAGAGATCCAAAACTTTCCAGTTCAGAATGGGAAAACATCATCCAAAGTGGTCAAAAATACACAAAGCCAGGTGACGTGGATCGGGCATAAGAACACATGCCATGGTCCACTAAATGGAATTTTGTTATATTATCAGGTGGAAAAAAAATTAATATAAATGGTTATAATATCAATATACTACTGGCATCATCTTAAAGATGACTAGTAATTTTACGCGACCGCCAAATGGTGTGGACGTAGCCGTTGGCTATGCAGGAAGAACTGGTCTAGTGTTGACAGTGGTAGGCAGAACCACCAAGATTATATACGTGTTGATATCTATGCTTTTTCCTTATTTATGAAATTTACTCGGTTTTTGAACAAGATCGGTAAATTTAAACTCCTAGTTCTTTTCGATACATATTCTGCAAATACAGAAAAACAGAGAGTTTATATATCTATCTATATATTATAATAATTTATTTAATAGGATTTTTAATTTCTCATATTTCATTCTTTGCTAAAACGCCAAAAATAGTACAATCATTAACTTTTTGAAACTTATTTGGTTAATTAAACCAAGTTTTAATTAGCGAAATAAGCTTTCGTTAGGAAAAAAAGATGCATCTTTTGGTAAAATGTTTCAGTAGATTCATGCCATGATTTCGTATTTCAACTTCTCGCTGAAATATAAGTAATTAAAAAAAAAACCAAAAAACCTCTGATAATTTGCTCTACTTTTAACTGCATTAAAGGCTCACGGTAGCGAGCATTGTATTCTAGTCTTTCAAAAGATGAAAATTCACGAATCATAATCGAGTTTATGGAAATTAAAATGAATGTTTCAAGGACTTTTGTGTCATCCTTTGAAGCAATAGATTTGCTTTGGGATTTATGATAATATGTTGCTTTTTCACATTAATTAAAAATATCTGCTGATGACTTTTCTACTTGCTTTAAAAGGAATAGTTTGTTTAACACCAAATGTTTATTATTCTATGTTCAGTAATACGACTAATTAAAGAATTTCTTTAACGGAAACATATTTACGTAGTTTTAGGATTTAATGTACACTGAATCAGGGATACCTACCTAGTAACGAGTTGGGCATCCTCTGGCCTTGATAATGGCTACAACACGACGAGGCATAGATTCAACAAGTTTCTGGAAACGTTCCACGGGAATGACTTGCTAAACATTGGCTAAAGCTGCCATAATTCAGAAAGGTTCGTTGGAGATTTTCACGCATCGTTCCAAAACATTCCAAAGATGCACAATCGGATTCAAGTCTGGGCTTCTAGGTGGCCAATCTATGACAAAAAAAGTCAGAGGAATGCTCATCCAACCAGCCAGTAGCTAACCGGGACTTGTGAGAGGTACAGTTGTCTTGCTGGAAAACTCCAATACCGCTCGGATAACAGATCATAAACGGATGGAGGGGATCACCCAGCAACTCTACGTACCGAATTGCATTGAGGGAGGTTGGTACACGCACCAAAGATTCCAAACAGTGCTACGAAAAAACACCCCAGACCATGATTCAGCCACCATGCCCTTGTACAGTTCCAACCTGGCATGCAGGATCCATGTCTTCACCAGCCTGACGCCATATTCTCAGTCTCCCGTCGGCGTTAAGTAGTTGGAATCGAGACTCACCACTCCATGCTACTCTTTCTGGTCCTCTACACTCCAGTCTGTTCTCTCTTGACCATGCAAGACGTGCAGTCCGATGGCGAGCATTGAGCAATGGTACTCTTCATAGGTCTATGGCTCCCGAAACTCATTTGTGAAGCGAGCGTTGCACACGATCCGTTTACTGACTGTACGACTGGCACCACCGTCATTCAACTGGGTGGTAATTTGAGCTAATGTTTGACTTCGCTGTCTACGAACAATATTTCTGAGTCGTCTCTCCCCATGTGACTGTCAAGGCTAATTGTCCTTTGCAGTTGGTTCGATCGCTAGTTTTTTTTTTTTTTTTTGTCCACTATTCATGTATTCTGAGTATACTCTTGACACTGTCGACCTTGAAAATTCCAGCCGTCTGACGATTTCGGAGATTGAATGCCCCATGCGTCACGCACCTACGATTTGTGCGCGATCGAAGGCGTCTAAATCAGGCAATTCCAACAACTAATTTAGAACAACCACAGTACGCGCTATACAAGCAGTTACCACAGTGCCCTCACTTGCGCATAAATGATGCGCAGCGATACACAGTTTGCATAGCCCTTGCTATCCCTAATTCAGTGGCACTTTAGTGTATTACAGATTTTTAATTTGTTAGAATTCGACAAGAGCTTTAGATATTTCTATTCATCCCACTTGTGACCAGACAATTTTCTAAGTTTCAACTATAGGTACTATTCGTAAAATTCCAAATTAGCCGTTAAAAAAAAAGATTCACCTTTTTTAAAATTATTATTATTCAAAATGTCCAATATGATAAAATTTTGTCAAAAATACAAACTATGTACTAAATGTTTTACTTTCACCAAAAGGAGATGCATTTATACTTTAAATATACAGAGTTTGGTAGAGAAAGATCAAAAACTTTTTTTTTTACTATATTTCTCTTGATGAATCAGGCAGCACCTACATTTGATTTATTACCATGACTTGATTGATTGAATATTAACGTCGCACTGTTCAGCTACACGAGGGCTTTTGGCGACGGACCACGTAATTTTGAACCATGGTCAAGTGACGTGGACGACACCTGAGCTGGTACCCCCCTCCTAACTACCACACCAACGGGAGGACGTTTCAGCTCTCGACAGATTTAGCGTGCATCGCTGCCCTACACGGCGGGTCTTTAGTGGTACTGGGCTCGAACCCATGACAAAGCAAGCCACGGTCTTTATTACCACGACAACCAAAAACACAAGATTAATTAACGAAGGTAATATTTCTATGGATGAAAATAATTTCCCAAAACAATTCATATCGATTTGACCTATAGCGACACAATATGTTAAAGTAGCAGTAATATAGTGATCACATGATCGCCGACTCGGGTCGAATCCTGGTTCCGAAAGTCCCTTGAAGGGAATAAGAGAGGTAGCATATTAACTTCAACTGAGTCACAAAATCTTCATGTAGTGTGGTGTGGAAAGTAGGGTGAAAAAGTGCAAGTTAAAATGAACCATCATTTGACCACAGGAGCGTACACAAGTGTGGGTTTTGGGTCCCCCCTTCAGCCCAATAGATTTTTAAAGATACTTCAGCGCTTTCGTCTATATAGTTTTTTAAAAAAATATATCATCCCTCATAAAAGAAGTCTGTATAATCCAATGTGTTTGACCACGATTTGGAATTTCGACATTCGTCGCTACTAATTTTGATGTAGCTTTACACAGCGATATTAATTCAAGCCTAACTACAACAAAGTCAAGGTATATCTTGTAGTTCTGAATAATCCTCTTCAGTATATCAATTGGCTTACAAAAATTACCCTGGACAGATATTTCATTTTCCAAATAACATATCCTTAATTTGGAAAACGAAATACCAGCCTAGTGCTGTTTTTGTACGGAGCCTAATTGGATTTAGCATCTTTTTTCACTCTAAACGAAATTAGTGGAATCGAATTGCGTACTAACCCGTTTCCAGTTAAAAATAGCATAAAGTGCCCTTTCATTGATTAATTTGAGAAAAAAGAAGTTTCATCCCAGTGTCCTCAGCATGTTGCATTAAAATTATTGCTTAAACAACAAGTGAATTTGCATATATATATATAAACAATTTTCTCTTATTTAAAATCTAGCAAAAATAACCCATAGTATGAGCTCAATTTAAAGCAATTGTGAAAAAAGACTTTTTCCCAAAGTAAAAATCTCGGGAAGGAGCCCCCCAAAAAAAAAGCTTTCATATTTTTAACATAAAATTGGTCCCGTGTATTTTATTAGCTTGAAAACGGATAATTAAAAATTCTTATAAATCATCACCGTTTACAGGGCTAATAGTTAAAGAGTCCCAAGATTCTTCATGAAAGTAGTAATTGTTATACGAAATTGTATTGTAAATATACTAATAGCATTCATTGTTTGCAAAATGAAATGTCTTTTAGTTATGTCTTAAAATTGTTTATTTCTCTTGTTTCTATTTTTTAATCTTTAATTTTTATAAAATTTGTGACACCTAAATTTGATATGAGTAAGGTTCAAAGCTATATGTATGTTGGGAATGCTTAGTTGAGTGATATGTCTTTAAAATTTACGAAGATCCTTTTAATTTTGAATGTTATAAAAAATGCAAGAATATATACTTGTATACTATTAAATATGATCCTAGTTTGAAAATGAACTTTTTTAATATTGCATATCACAGTTCTTGATTATTAATGTTTCCTTTAGAACTCAAATTTCAACCAACTTTCTTCAGTCCTTTCTAAAAGTTGGATTTAGGTACGGATCTTGTATTGTATATAAATTCTAGCTTTAGTAAGGAACTTTGATTTCAAATTTAAAAGATTTATTACGCTGATTTTTTTGATTTCATACTTGTAAATCTTTAGCTATTCATCTTCAATGTGTTACAAAATCCACGTGTATGCCAAACACTATTTTAAAAATCCGCGACTTAATTTTAAAACTTGATATTTCACAACTATCTCAAAATTAAAACATTTTTTTTAAAGACATTAGTTTATATCCTAAAAATTAATCAAAATTGAATTAGATAAAACCAATGAATACATACAAGTACTTATTAAAATAATGGAAACATCACAAAGGATTTTTTTTAAAAAAACTTTATTAAAGCAAATCAATGTCGTTTTTAGCAACCAAAATGATACAAATGAGTCTAGGACCGAAATTGTACTAATCACATGTATAGTTTTTAACTGAATACTAATTCATTCCTAATGGAGATATTGAAACAGGTTCTGCAAAGATATTGGCGGTCAGTGGCGGAACACAGCATATTAGGACCCCCTGCAAAATTAGGTTTGAGGCCCCAAGTCGGATCTTACAAAAAGTACGTACTTTGCGTCAGTCAGGCTTCGGACTCCCTAGAATCCTGCCCCTTCCCCAGCGATGAGGGGGTTACAGGGGTGTACGTTAGGCCACTGCTGGTGGTGGAAAGAGCTGGCTGCGGATTGTCCTCTATAACAGATCAAAACGGAGTAATAATGTTTAGGGAGGATCCGAGAGGCCGGAACGGTGATGTGATTTCATCAACAAAAAAAAACGTCTGGATATTATCGGTCTGAAATGGAGCATTATCTTTCGGGAGGAAAAAAAACACTTAACTCTTGCAGGAAATAATAATTGGCTCATTAGGTACTTTTAAATTGGAGAAAATGTCCACCTCGTAGCTACTCGGTCTTGAAGGCTTCAGTGATAACAGGACCTACAGAAAACTCCAAGCAGAGTCACTTTCGTGTTTCACGGTTGATACACTTGTAAAGGCGTATTCAGTCATGTTGTGTGAAAACGTGAACGAACAATTCTCCTGGTCACAATACTTTGCTCTATATATCGTTTGAAAAAGTATCCTGTGAGACAAGACGTTCTTTAACACTCGCATTAGTTGGTCTTGGAATCGCTACTTTGCAATAAAGTTTGTTTAAAGTATTATCTTCCAACGGTAATCGTTGATATAGGAACCCGCACCATCGGTTGAGTACTACGATAACTTAGGTTGCAGTAGTCTTTTTTTTTTAAAATCACAATCTACTTAAACAACCGAAGGTGTCTTTCAGTTGTCTTCGAAACTGAACTGAAAGCCAACAGCTTTTGCTTTCTTCCAATTATACCAGTCTGTTTGTTTCCCCCTGTATGAAGTACACGATTGAAACTTTTGCAATTTGATTATAACTCTCAACTTTAGCAGCTGTGGTTATAGATGCTCCAACAATTTAGGTTTAATGAAATCCCGTCCGGTCGAAATTTCTGCCATAAACACATTCGCCCACAATTTTCGAATTGGTTAAAGGTAGAAGATTTGTACACAATTAGCACTAAAAAGATTCCGTTAAGTACACTTGTGTATCATGATAGGAGCCTTAATCTGCCCATTGAAGTTTATCACAATCTCTTGGGGTTTCTTAAATTAATTCTTAGTCACTTTCAAGTAGTTTATTAAAGCTCACTCTCAGCAAAAACTACGTAATATTTTAAAACATTACAATTACTTATTTTTCAAATAATATGCCTTCCGACATTTATACCACTTCGTCTATCTTTCCAGTATAAACCTGTTCTAATCTTACAAGGAGTAACTATACAAGTGCTAACTCTTTCTTTCACAGTTTCACCGGGCACTTAAAAATATTCTACACCCTTTCAAAAACGTTACGCGTATTGAGAGCTGTTTCCATTATTTAGATAAATACCTGTATCATTCAATTTTTTCTTTGCTTCATCTATGCAATCTCAATTTCATCTAACAGGTGGTTATAATACTGGATATTTTCAAAAGCAAGACCGATATTAAATAAAAACGTAACATATAGCTATTTAGATTAGATAACAAAGAAATAAGAAAAAAGAAATTATTCTCTTAAATCATGAATGTAAAAATATAAAAATGTAAAGCGAAGTAATAAAGCTCGTATCATGTAATGTTCGAAAATAAATCATCGAAAGATCCGACTATTTTTTTAAAAAATATATCTAATTCTAAATTGTTTCATGTAACTGTTAAGAGCTGTTTAGAGTTAAATGGGTGTATTAGGGTTTATTTATTTAACTAACTAATTCTTCTACATACACACACATCACAACATAGTTCGATATATGGCTTTTATTAAATGAGATTAATTAGACGTTTTTTTTCTGTTTCGAAAGGGGGGATCTCCGTTATACAGATAAAAGCTGAGGAATAATTTTTAAAGATATAACAATTAAATAAAAAAAAAGAGTAAACACACACAAGCAATGTTTATAATTTTCAGTAAGTGAGAGAAACTCGTAGAATTTACTTGAATTCAAATGGCAATGATTAAATATTTAGTGAAAGATATATTTGCATTGTATTAAAGTTTTAAATTCAAGATTTGGAATCTGCCAATTGATATTTGTTCCGTATAAATCAATTAAGATACATACTAAAATTTACAATGTAAATTTATAAAAAAAAATCCCTATTCACTAAATATTCCATTTGTGAATATATATTAGTTCGAAACTTTTCTATCCAATACTCTGAAAAACAAATTAAAGAACTCCTTCACTTTCCCGCCAATAAATAAAAAACTGCGCTTTTAGAACTTCTGAAGTTTAATTTAATGTAGATTCTTTCATTTGTAGTCTATTTATTAGTGTGGTGCAGCGGCTGCTGATAAAACAACGCTCCGAATCGTAAGTAAGGAAAAGAGAAAAGAAAAAAAATCAATAATTTAGCTCATAAGTGTTGCCACAAAGAGGAATAAAATAAACCATTTTCAACTTCGATTTGTCACACTTTCCCCGCAAAGCTATTGTTTTAGAATTTTCATTACGAAGAAATGTTTCATTTTCCTTTTAAACGCGTCACTTTTTAAAATTCCATTTTCAGCGTTAGAGGAAGAGAAATGTATGGATTATATGAGTCACACAGTTCGCTACTCATTTAATTCAAACAGTTTGGAAGAGAAGTTACTGAAACTTTTACGAACGGCGGAAAATCAGCATTTGAAATGAAATCGACCATGTCAACTTAAGGAGAGATTTGACAATTTACTATTTTTTCTCCTGGTCTCTTTGCTAGAAACTCTTAAAAAAATCTATATCCAATTTTAAAGTTTAAAAGAAAGTTTATAGTACAGTATAAATTGGATTCTTAAAAAAAAATGGCCATCTGTAGCAAAGCCGCGTAGAATTTTTTTTTTAATTAAAAGGAACAGTAATTCATTTCTTGAAATGAAAAAAAGTATAATTTCATGCGAAAAATATCCTGAGAATTACTTACCGGTTAACCGATTTTCCCTGTTGCTTTTCACTTGAACATAGGTCTGAAAGTAGCAATTTTAAAGTTAAAAAATAGATTTATGGTAAACTGAAGAATTTCTTTTATTAGATGATATCTTGTATGTATAGATTTATTAATAGAGAATGTGAGTCAGTTAGGTGGAATTAGTGGTTAACATCAGACAAATATTAATTCAGAATATCTTCCAAGCCAACATTTTATTTACAGCACACTAACTGAAATTCTATTCTATTGCTAGGAAAACATTTTACATTAGCCAAGAAATAAATTATAAAATAAATTGTCTGCTATAAAGATAATACTTGGCAAATAAGAATTATATTATTATTAAAATATGAACACATAAATTATTATTTAATTAACAAATAACTAATTAATAAATAACCAATTAACTAATAATTTAGAAAAAAATAATGAAGTTCATTTTAATTATATTTTTAAGTATGCAAAAAATGTTTTCCACGTTTTAAATTAAATCAGTTGACAAGAAAAAAAAGGTAAAAGTTAAAATTCCTCTACGTATGGTTAAGTGTAAAAGTGATATTTAAGGTTTATTGTTGTTAAATTGCATTGATCATAAATTAAGATATACGCGTTGGTTCTTTTCTATATTTCATAATGAAACGCTTAGAAAGTTTTATTTCAAAATTCAAACTTTGAGTGCTAAATTTAAACATCATCACAGCCACATGATAACAGCAATCACGTGTTTCCAGCCAATCAGTTCATGCGCTTTGCTCTTAATACCTTTTGCTTTTTGCAGAAACTTTCTTTTAAAAAGTACATACTTGTCAACCATAATAACGCATAAAGGTAAACAAAATGCGCTTGATTTGAAAGCACACCTGTAATATACATATTTATTTAATTTTGAAACACTTTTTGAAGAATCGTAAGAATCACGTGATTGCTAGCATTTATCACGTCATCTTCATGAATTTGGTTCATTTTATCCTTTTACAAATGTTTTTATAAACACATATTCTACTCATCATTTACAAATTTCTGAAATGGATAATGATGAAAGTGATAGTTGGAAAATATTGAACTCAAAATTAAATCTATTTACTGAAATTATTCATACAAAAACGGCGAATTATACGAAAATTTCTAAAAATCGCAAGAAAAAAATTCCGAGAAACTCGACTGTCAATATCTAACTCTTTTATGTAACTATTAATTTACTGACACAACTCTAATTTATTTTTAAATACACTTAAAATATTACACATTCCGTGTGATTCTTTTATAAATTTAAAATAAAATAAAGTTAGTTGAGTGTATAAAATTAGAGCATAAATGCAAAGAATACAGCAACATGCATACCGTACTAATACCAGAGTTATCTTTCACAGGCTTCTTTAAATTTCTGAAAATATAACAGGAGACATGCTTCAATTTATTCTATTGATTAAAACTTAGCATTAAAAAGTGTAAAGAGAAATTGAAATTATGTTTCTTACTTTGGTATTTTTGACAGTCTTTCCACTTCTTGATTGAAATGTGATGCTAATTCAGGTAAACGAATCGTTATGCCACATACTGGACAACATAAATCGCTTTCCTTTTTCCTTTTATTGTCTAAATAAGAAAGGAAGTCTATATGAACAACTACACACAAAGTACATTTTGCTACTGAAGAGTTATATCTGATCTAATAAATTGAGAAACGCTTTAGTTAAACAACATTGCAATAGTAACGGAAATAAAAAGAAAAATGAATTTAACAATTGAAGTTTATACTCACTCATTCAACTTAAATAATCATAGCAAGACATAATATTGAAAATCTTTTGAAATATTTTAAAACAGTAAATTTAAATGATTCATTAATGTTTTAATGTTAAATTTAAATGGATAAATGGTGTTTGTGGGGACACGAGGAAAAAAACATTCTTTAACGGGCATCAAGCAAAGCCTTTCGAATGGATTTAAATTTACAAATTCATAAAGAAATCCTTACATATTTACCATTAAATTTCGTCATTTTGATTCATCAATGAAATTCTGTTAAAGTGAATATAACATGCCATTAAACCTCAATAAATTATAATTATTGTAAAATATGGTGTACAGCGCGCACTTTAAACACAAAAAATAAGATTGAGACTTACGGGTGCGCGGTGGTATAAAAATACGAGCTTTAAAAATAAAAAAAATGGTGGAAAGCGAGTGATGGTTTTTTTAAAAAAAAAGAGCAGAACCACTTTCGGTATATGGTAAAAGTACAAAATGCACAGGAAATCTTTAACTTTTTGAGCCGTTGGTCCATTTTCAAATAAGCATTCTGCCGCACATATGTCCCTCAATATCGTGACTAACAATTTCCAGTCTGTGAAGATCCCCTTGGATCTCACTTTGAGAACGAGAATGATTTTGAGTCAAAGAAGAACCAGTACCCATTTTAATGAATAACTTTCTTTATTTGGTTATCTTTCCCAAATAGAATCAAAGACTTTTAATAACAAATAATTTAAAATAGATATATATGAGGTTTAAAAGGGGCTTTCCTTTATATTAACTTAAATATTTAATGATCCAATTAATTAACAATTAGAATATCGATCACGCAGATATTAATGCAATAAGAGATCTCGCAGAATTATATTCAATAATATTCCTATTGAACATTTAATTTTAATCTCACTCCTAATATAAAGCTTTAATGAGACTTTAATTATAAATCAATATTTACCACACTGAATCTCAACTCTTCCTGAGATTAATTTATCCACCTAGAAATCTTCAATAATAAATCTCTAACTTCACTATTATATCTTCCTGCTTCAATCTGTCTCTCCTACTGCTTCTTACTTTACTATTCCGTTTGACTTAAATACTTTATCTAATCTGCATATATATAATAAGGAATCCCTGTCCTCTTTTTGGAGCTGATTGGAAATAGGTAGGGGAATTAAATTTCCCTAAAAAAGACGTCTCAGAAGGTTAGTGATAAAGTTCCGTATAGATTTGTCACAAGTCCACTTGTTTGACGATAAGTAATGTCCAAATGAGGAGTCACAGCATGTGAGTTGTTCTTATTGCGATAGATCGCAACACCAGCTGCTCTTTGGCCCGGTCGCTTAAATTGTAAGGTGCAATCGAAGTTAGGTATCGAAACACGTTCATCATTATCTAACCACGTCTCTGACAACATGAGTAACGTACAATTTTGTGAAATAACGTCGTCGAAATCTGTTTGGTGAGCCCTAAGACTTTGACAGCTGTGCGCAAGGATCGCAAGTTTATCCTGGGTGAAGTTTAATAAGACTTACTGGCATGTGCGAAGTGGATTTAAAGTCAAGCGCTCGAGTGCTTGATGGCTACTAGAGTTGGACCCCGATGCGAGGGTAGCGAAAAGGCACCATCCCGCGCTCTCATTGGTCAAATCAAATAGCGCAAGCTTCTCTCACTTCCTGTTACACATTTCCGTCCCTTTTCACGGAATCCCTCCAACAAATATCTAGTTACCAAGAAAAAGGATGTCAAACATAAAAAAAATCGACTTCTACATTGATCAATTTAGAAGAAATGGCATCCCTTGTTAACTTAAAGGGTTGTAGTTCAAGGTGTATACTATCTTTTTCATTTTCAAAAGCTTGGAATAATACCTCGAATAAACGATTTTCAAAACATAAGAGCTTCGCACACATACATTTCAAGCTTCTTCGTAAAAGAGGAGGTGCGCGTTATACAGCGAATATAACTAAAAATTTAAAATTACAGCTTGAAAGTATAGGTACGCGTTATACGCCGGATTCGACGGTATTTATTTTACTCTTATAGCCACATCTGACAACGGACACGGCCGATTAGAGTTTTTAATGACATCGTATTATGTTCACAATAAAGCGCTCAGATGCAGTCAGAAGTTCATTAATCTACCGGGTGTTTCAAAAGTCACGCACATTCACATGGTAATCTTTATTCCTTAAAAACCAAAAGGCGTGTTTGAGATTTGTGTCACTAGATGACAGCAGGGGCTCCATAGTAAGTGGTTTTGAACGTAGCTTGGATCTGTTTCAAAATACTTGTCAATTGTAGTGAGTTGAGCACAACGGGAGGTGTATGATGTTTTCACAAGATCAAAGAATAGCCATCGTGGAATTTTATTTCGCTGCAAAATCTCATTGCCGGCGTGATAAAAGCATTTCAGCAGAAATATCCAGGTGAAACAGCACCAAATGCATCAATGATAACACGTTTAGTGCAACGGTTCCGTGACACAGGATCGGTTGTAGACAGGAAGCGATCGGGTAGAGCGTCCATAGTGAAAACGAAAGCGTCAGATGTGGAGACCGCTTTAGAAAGAAATCCGATGAAAAGTAGTCGAAAACTCTCTGTGCAGCTGGAATATCACATTCATCAGTATAGAGAACAGCACGCGAATTAAACATTCGACCATTTAAAATGCCCACTGTCCATGAAATGAAGCCTCCCGATTTTGAGAAAAGGTTGCATTTCTACCGAAGGTTTCGTTTTTTCCTAGATACATATGGCATCTATAAACTGAATAACGTTTTTTTACAGATGAGGCGTGGTTCCATTTGTATCGATATGTGAACAGCCAAAACAGCCGATATTTGTCCGTCACAAATCCACACATACAGGAACTGCCCTTGCATAATGAAAAGCTTGGTGTGCTGTGTCGCGCCGTCGAATCGTGGGGCCACTTTTCTTCGATAGCACTGTCGATTCGACCGTCTACATAAACACAATTACGGAATTCATGTCTTTGCTGAACAGTGATGAACGGTACGCTTGGTTGCAGCAAGACGGCGCAACGTGCCACACATCACGGGAGAAATTATGGATGTTTTAACTGAATTTTTCGGTGATCGCGTCGTTTCCAAAGTACTTTGGCCATCACTTTCACCGGACTTGTCAATTCCGGATTTTTTTTTTCCTTTGGAGATATCTGAAAAATGTTGCCTTCAAGAATAATTCCCAGACGCTTGATGAACTTAAATGTAACATCCTTCATGCAATATCGGACATTTTTTCTCACACACTTCGTTAAGTATCGACTAATCCGGCAAAAAGAGTTCCATTGTGTGTCCAGGAAATCGGACATCATTTTGAACATTTACTGTGATTTGAACATGTCTGACACCTGATAATAAAGGTAATCGTTCAATCTTTGTTTGTCATTTATTCTGTTTGTTAACATAATTCACCTGTCTTTAAAACTCAACCACAAAGGTTGATGTACGTGACTTTTGAAACACCCGATATATGCATCACTGATGTCTAAAATTTGATAAAAATCGTAAGATAAACAATTACCACGTGAAGCCATAATATACTCCTTTCCTTCTTCCTTGTCAGTCAGTTCCTTTCCTTGTCAGTAATAAATACGAGGCTGTCTTCCCTCTGTCCAAAGGACAGAGGGGAAAAAAAGAATGAAAATATATAACTGGAATGAGACCCTAATTCCCGTTAAAAGTGGGGGCCACTTAAGTCTCCACGCACACTTAGTTCACCGATTCCTTCCAAAACTGAGCATACTTCTCTGGAAGGCTTTAGCAAATGGGTGCTAATCTCTGCCGTCGCGTCCTGCACAGCTTTTCCTCAACTATCATAACGTGACTCTTCTCAATGGCGTCTTTAATTTTCCTAACAATCAAAAGTTGTAAGGAGTCAAGTTCAAAGAGTAAAGAGAAAATTGGGAATACGGTGGAAATCCATGTTTCGCCAAGGAAATCTGGATTAAGTCCGATGAATGAAATGGAGCATTGTCATGATGCAACTGCCAGTTTTTTGCCCTCCAGAGGTCGGGACTATTGCACCTTATTGCTTCACGCTGTAGATTGAGAACTCGTTGATATAACATTTTTAGTACAGTTTCTCTTTCTGGTGGCTATTCTCATGATGCCCAATTTCATTGATGCCACAAAAGTCACACCAGTACCTTTAACTCAATTCCAGAGACAAGGAGTTCAAAAACCCAGGATCAGTAACAATAGTGTCCAGCAGGACCTGTTCAACCTCAAGATTGAGTACTTTCGGTGTTCTGCCGATGCTTGGGCCCTAATTTCAAAGCCCTTCTTCACGTGTTCAAATCATCACAAAAAAAAGAATTGTATGCGTGGAACCCTAACAGA
Organism: Trichonephila clavipes; assembly: GCA_019973935.1. Classification (NCBI taxonomy): domain Eukaryota; kingdom Metazoa; phylum Arthropoda; class Arachnida; order Araneae; family Nephilidae; genus Trichonephila; species Trichonephila clavipes. The sequence continues at coordinate 100,604 of BMAU01015682.1, read as the reverse complement.
TCGCAACCATTTGGGCAATAACTCGTACGGTAAAATGCAGCTCAACAACAGCTGCATCCACGAGTGGCTTTGTGTTTCCTCAGAACTTGGTTACTTTCCACTGAGGTGCGACCACATTTGGATCGGTTGAACAATTACACTTCATTTATGTTTTATATCTCTTCAGAGTATCACCTCTCGATATCTGCTGAATCTTACGAATTGCTTCATTTCTAAAGTCCCCAAGCTTTTGATGAAATTTGATGCAGTATCTTTGCTCAACTCATTTAAGGTACCCGACTACGTGTGACAACTTTTTTGAAAAAATGGAGATATGGGTTTTTTTGTGATTTTTATATTTATTTAGTATATATATTTTTAAAAAAATTCTAAAATTGATAAAAGAAAAAAAAATATTGTTATTAAAATGAGAAAAAACTATTAAAAATGTACAAAAAATTACATAAACGGGGTCGGCTCTGTACAAAGATTTTATGAGCAAATTTTCAATTTTGATGTGTTACTTTGTTATTCCTGTTTGAAGTGACCTTCAGGATAAGAGATATTTTAATTTTTTCCAAAACTAGAGCACTTTATCTTAGTCATTATACGAAATTGCTTAAAAAAACATGGACGATATTCACATAAAGGATTGCGAATTTTGAATTAAAACAGTGATTGATAAAAAATCTGAAGATTAAAACACTTCTACTTTTATGCAGAACATAAGCAAAAAAGTTCGGCCAATTATTTTAAAAACATTTTGAGCAATCGCTGTCCCCTTTTGAGTTTTTCGGAAAAAAAAAAAAAAAAAAAAAAACACATTTCGAGTAAAACGCATTTTAAAGTTTGACACCTTGTGTAAAGTTATGGCATCTGCTTTTACTAAAACGCTTGTAGTTTTTGTTCTAGTGGAGGGAAAATAAAAAAAACTTGGTATTGTTATTAAGCTAGTAAGATGGCCTATAAAATAAAGTCATTAAAAATTTTTTGTTAATTTTTGAAAAAAATCATGATTTTAGGGTAGTCGGATACCTTAATCATTTTGAGAAAAATTAAAAATAGGATGAACATTTATAACAGCATCTCACTCGGCGGTCAGCAAGCAACGACTTGCACCTCGAAGATAAAGAAAAAATTCAAGCATACGCATTAAACTATCTCTTTCCACTGAGTACAATGGTGCCGCCTTAGCAACAATATTGTACGATAGAAAAGTTTAAGGTTACATATTTTTAAAACAGACCTTGTACTTTTGGTGCACCCAATGAACAAACATGTTTCTTGTAGAAAACACCGTACCTCCTGCAAGAGTGTATTGATTTTCTGTGTGGGTGTTGTGAAGTATAAGTTGCATTAAATGTTAGGAATATTGCCTAAACAGGTAACAGTCCACAGCTCCTGGTTAGATTGTTAAGTTTAAGGCTTCATATAAATAACAATCTTATGCAACCCACTTTCTAGAATTAAAAAAGTATCTTAGCCCTATATCAAAGAGGAACCATTTGTTGAGTAAGACATCTGCATCTGAACCCATTATATATTACAATTTAAGATTAAATATTAATATAATCGCAATTCTTATTTCATAATTTAATATTATTATTAACAAAAGACAAATCTAATGAATTGTTTTACTAATAAATAAATAAATAAATAAGACAGAATTTAAAAGTTTCATATTTTGAGAAATCTCATATATTAATTTCAGGTATTCAACTTAACCCAATATTGTTACATTACAAAAGGCATTTACAACACACACATATTATGTTACATAAGACCTGACACGTTTTTGAATACGGGGAAATTATCATTATCAGCTCATTTCTTAACTACTTAAATACGTATATGTGTGTATTTGCTTAAAAGAAAATTTATATTCAATTTTTTTAAAACTCCACCCCCCCCGACCCGAAATAGAAAAATCGTATATTAATCTTTTTCTGTAAATATTGCTTTTGAAATAAAAGGGTATAAAAAATAAATAGGGGAACACATTTTTAACCAACACACTTACTTCGTCGAGTTCTTCGCAGATCGACATAGATAATTTCATCTGTTGTATCTGAAACTTCAGAAGAATGATTTTTCAATTTCATTTCACTAGAAGACTCTGTGGTTGCAGATTGGTTCACTTCACTAGAGTTGGAATGATGTGGAACAGAATTCGAATCACTGGAACAGTCAGATTCCCTCTCTTGCGGTAACGTTTCATGTTCTGACTCCCTAACTGTATCACAAGATTGTTCGGCACTATTAGAAAGTTCTTGATCACTCGACGTTACAGTGCAATTAGATAATTGTGCAGGGGAATGAGAGTTTTCTGGATGTTTTGAAACACAATTCGTTATTAATTCCCTTTCACCATTTTTCATTTCCTCAGCAGATACACCGTTTGATTTCACCGAGTTTACATTGTCTAAATTTAGAGAGTCTGGAACAAGATTGGAATTTTCATTTGAAGATGGGACGCCACCATTAATTGCCTTGGGTGAAGGAGAAAGCTAAAACATGAAATGCAAGTTCTAAATGTTGAAATGAAAAATCAATGAGCAAAATATGCATGAAAATCATAATAATAAAACATTCGAGAATTCCTTAGGGTCAGGGATACTCAACCTTTTCCCCCGCCTGGCCACATACACATGACAGGTATTTCACGCGGGCCGCATACAGATAATAGGTATTTCACGCGGGCCGCATACAGATAATAGGTATTTCATGCGGGCCGCATACAGATAATAGGTATTTCACGCGGGCCGCATACAGATAATAGGTATTTCACGCGGGCCGCATACAGATAATAGGTATTTCACGCGGTCCGCATACAGATAATAGGTATTTCACGCGGGCCGCATACAGATAATAGGTATTTCACGCGGGCCGCATACACATGATAGGTATTTCACGCAGGCCGCAAAATGTGGATAATGGAAAAAACACACTGTAAGATCAAGGCAAAATTGATCAATTTTGGCTTTTATTTTAATACCATATTAACTTTTATACCAAACCCACACACAAAAACATTTATTTTTACGTATTTTTTACTGAGTAATGGGATAATTTCTATTTCCTTTCATCTATGACCAAGCCTCTTACTTACATTACATATAAAAGACATTAAATAAAATTATAAATTACATTATCATATAAAAGAATAAATTAACAGCAAAATTGATATATTTTTGATTGCTTGATTTATAGAATTTCCAATTAAATGTTAGTACATTGTTCTCCAATAATCGCATTTCTTAGAGCAATGGTCCATGACCGGGCCTCTCAGAAAAGGCCAGCGGGCCGCAAGTTGAGTATCACTGCATTAGGTTGATGCTTACGAAACGTCGGATTAACGTCACATGTGAACGTTTGTCTCTCGTTTTCGTTATGCTTTTGGGCGAAATCTCGTTCAAAGTCGTATTGTCCATTATCAGAATCACATTTCAACAACGATTTCCCCAAAAACGGTCCATTTCGTTTTGAATTTCGTAAGGGTATGAATTCAACCAATATTTGTGTAATATTTTTTATATGACTGTAAACTTGATCACACATAATACAGCAAAAGTTGCACACAATATAAATCAGGCATTTAGGAAGAATAACTGTTAACGATCGAAAAATGCAGTGTCGGCTTGAAACATTTCGGTCTGATGATTTCCCCCTACAAAACGAACCGCATTGAAGATCCAAAACATGTGTAAAAAATGATGCTCTGAAAGCATTGTTGGAAACGGATCCAACTGTATCTACTATTCTGCCACTACTTTGAGAAAATGAAAAACATACACCCATCACTTGTTAATATGCATGATCTAATACTTTTCATCCTGTCACGCGGGAGATCGGGGTTCGATTCCCCGTGACAATGCTCGACCGCATACGTCGAACAAAACAATTGGGAAATTAAATGAATTAAAATATGAAATTTTGCAGCAGTACCCAGTTAATTCACCAGATCTTTCGCCAACCAACTTTAAAAAAAACCCAAAACATTTAGATAAGTTTTTACGGGTTCAACGGTATGAAAATGAAGACAGACTGAAAAATGTCAAATCAGAGTTAATTTATTCTTAAGATCAAAATTTCTTTAAGACAGGCATCTATGCCTTAATATCTCATTGGGAAAGGTGTATTGAAGCAAATGGAGCATATTTTGATTAGACAAACAGCTTTTGAAAAAAGATACGCAGTTTCATATTTTTATTTAAAAATCCGACATTTCATATGCACCAACCTAATAAAGCACACACACACAGTTTTTGGTTCATTTCTCTCTTAAATTCATTTCAGAAATCAATACAAAAGTTTCGAATGTTCTTAATTTATTTTCGAAATTTTGGAATAACAATTAACACTGGAGGAAAAATATAAAATAAACATTTGACCATGCAAACTTGATTATGGAAAAGCAATCTTTTTAAAAGTTAGAAAACTGTTTAAAATCCCCCCAAAAAAAATATATTGTTAGAATGATTTTAATTTGGTTTTAAATATAATTCAATAATTTTTTATCTTTTTCATTTGACGTTGACAATATACGTGTGAATCTACTATTATAATTCTAAACTTTGAATATAAAGTGGTGGCGAAAATTGTGAACACTTTTTAAAATTTATGTTTTTAAGTTTGTATGCTTATAGAAAATTTTACGTTGCACAAAATGCAAAGTATTTTATATCATTTTAAAGAGAATTTTATACTGAATTCAATACAAAAAAAGAAAATTCAAATATGTGCAAACGTAAAAAAAGTTAGGTTGCAATAACTGTCGATATACATTAGATACTGATGATAGCAATGAGTTATAAGAGCTTATTAAGGTTGCTTTACTCTTTTTTCTACAGCATCACATCGATGTTAAATTGAGCTAAAAATAGTTTTAAGCTCTTCCAAAGTCATTTTGTGATTCTGAGAATTCAATCCAACAGTTCAGGGCACATTCGATTCCTTAGTTTTGTCTTTGTTGACACATCGTTCTCGAAAATACCCTTTCCACAGGGGCATTACTTATCAGTAGGCTGTAAAGATCTAAAGTAAATGTAGCTAAATCTTTTAAAAACGGACTTCCAACTGCGTCTTTTAAATTAAAAATGTGACACCAAAATAATACTCCACCATTTAAAAGTCCAGATTCTGAATGAAAATCATCTTTCAACTGTATGTTAAAAATTTGTCTCCATTGATTCTCCAGAATAATCTATTTAGATTGGTCTGATAATTCTAAAGGCAAATCACAAAATGAAGCACGATTTGAATTTAAAAAAATACTAGGGGAAAAACTATTTATATTTTTTAAAGTTACATAATTTGAAGGGATTCGGGTTAAAAGTTGATCACATGAAGTCTTGAGAAAATTACATTTTTGATAGATTTCTTTTGTAGATTATGGGGAAATTATTTTACTTTTTGCTTGTCAGTTTATTCGAAGAGACATATCCAAAATCAACTTCCTACAGCTTTCCGTGTCGTTTCGGAGTTTCCCCATGCTTTCAATGGCGACAAATTCACCAATTTTTTTAAAAATATTTGGTGATTTTTTCCAAATAAGTCATTTTTTCGAACTTATTCCAATACTTTTATGTGTGGTTGAAAGTAGCAAAAAGTAACGGGACCATCAAGTGAAGTGGCGTAAAATTCGCGAAGTAGCAATAGAAAAAAAAAAAAAAAAGCAGCGGAAAGTTTTCAAAAGTAGCAAAATTCGCTAAAAATCGCACGATCTGGCAACACTGCTTACATGTCTTATTTTAATAATTTTTCCATATTGTTATTAAAATATGGAATTCCAGAACAAGCAGTACTGCTTTTTAGGGGCGCTGAGATAGTTTATGAAGGTGATAAAAAGCACAGACACATTTAAAAGGCATGGAGCTAAAATAAATAGATAATAATGATGGCAAGTTTTATTTATTTATTTTTGCCAACAAAAATACAGTAGATAAAAGTTTAAAACTCATTTAGCATGGAGAAAAATATCACCGATGGATCGAGATAAAAGTTCTAAATAAATTCCAACAGCCAATGTGTAAATAGGTATATAGAAATGCTAACCTTGAAATGATCTGAGCAATATTTACCTCACTTTCAACGACAGTTCTCCTGTCTATTAACATTTTCAATAACTGTACAAATACCCCTCCTCCTTGTATTTTTGTTGGAGTTATACATGAGCAATCTTCTGAAAATTATTTAAAATAACAACAGAAACTGTTGTCCCCCCTCCCCTCTTAACTAAGCAACCCTGTATTCACATTCCTTTTTTCTGTTTGCCCTAAACTAGGTAACGTTTAAGATTCAAAATTGCCTGAAACAAAGAAAATTTTAATATTTACATCTGACCTTTATTTAACGAAGTCATTAAATCCTGAAAAAAGTTCGTTACGTGGAAAATTTGTTAGATAGAGATTCATCTTTCTCAGATTTTTACCACGTTCTCAGTTCTAGGAAATAGTTTGCAAACATAGTTCGTAAAATATTCATATATATATATATATATATATATATATATATATATATATATATATATATATATATATATATATATATATATATATATATATATGTGTGTGTGTGTGTGTGTGTATTTATGTGTATAATTTATGCGACTGTATTTTGTGAATAATAAATGTTAGTTGGTACTGTACTCAATCATATGCAGGGAGCGCAAATTTGTTTTCATTATTCAAAGAACGTTTCACAAATCTTAGAATACTAAATCTATCAAGGTTATATATTAAAAATCCCCCCCCATCTCAAAATTTTTATTCTTCAAAAACCGTTTTTAATTTCCTACATAATAATATTTTTAATTGAAAAAAAGAAAATGCACACAAATAAATGCTGACCCCTGTAGCGAACACAAAGTTGGGATTAGGGGTTTAATCCCTTTTCCCCGTAAAATTAGTCTGTATACGCCACTAATTGAGCCATTTTAACTCAGGATTGAGCAACAAATTGTAATAGTTTTCATTCACACAAAAAGATAAATATTTTAAGTTTCAAGTTCAGTACATATTTAATTAAAGTACTTACGTACTATCGCCAACTCTATTAATTACTCACCAAGTTGGCATCCGTAATTTCCTATGTGTCATACGCGCTGAACTGGAAACCACATGTGCTTCTTTTCATATAATATCATACCAATAGGTTGCGGTAATACGTAAGTTCCTTAATTAAATATCTGGATCAGTTTAACCGCGTTAAATTACGGTAAAAATAACGAGGATTACAAAAAATTTCGTATTAATGCTGGAATTAATATAATTTTTAACTTTACTACCCATTTTATAAACAAATATAATATCAGAGGCTCTATTTATACGCCATTTTCAATTAGTGAATATTAGAGTAGGAATGGAATGAATCACACCCGAAAGAATTTTTTTTAAAAAAGTTAAAAATTTTATGTTTATTTATTTTTGAAAATATTTATACTCGTTTTAGTGATTTGTCTCCATGTCTTTTCATATTTTTATATAATTTTGCTGAAAATGCGTGGTTTCACCTCCCTTTATAAACAATTGCTAGTGATGTCACTTCCAGACTTTTTACGTCATAATCCTTCTTTCGCATTTTAATGACGTCATTACTTTCTTTTATGAGTAGATATTAATATTTCCCCTTTCAATAAATAAATAATTACAAATAATGCTGGTAGTAGATACAAGAACTGAGGAAGAAGATATCGTTACAAATGTCGAAGGTGAAGAAAGAGTGACGGTTAATGACTTCAATTTACTCTGCCGCATGAGCCAATTTTAGATAAATTACGTCAAATATTAGGTGAAGAGGTGTTGGATAAATAATAAGAGAAAGATAGGGGTTCCATAATAACCTCAAATCCCATTAAGCTATCCCTCCCACTAATCCTTTCCAAAGCTAAAACTGATATTTTTAGCACCGTGGATATCGGATTAGGGCAGGGGTACTGAACCTTTTTTTCTGCGGGGCCGCATACATATGTTAGTTATTGATCAAAATATTATATAACTCCTGTTTTGCTTTTTTTTTTAGTTATAATTTTTTATATTTTTTATTTTTGTCACTAACACTAAATTAGAAGCATTTAAGAGAGAAACACTTCTTCACAATTTCTGCATCAATAAACGGTTTCACATGATTAACAACAATATAACAAACTTCATAAAATGTCTTTGTTACCCATGTGATGCTACCACTGACAAAACACTTTGTTGCTGTTGCAAAGATTATTCAAGAAAGCCTATTTATTACCTCTTGAAAGAGATCTTCGAGGAAAAGTGTCATTGAATGATTCCTGTTTATTGGTATTTTTTTTAAATACAGTATTTTCGTGACAAATCAAACAATTACTGATCTATGTTTGTTTTTCGCTACAAAATAGTCAACCTCCCAATCGTCTTCAAACAATATTTTTTTTCCAATATTTTTCATTTGCGAGATATGAAAGACAGTTAAAAATTAGTTCCACCCATAAAATTGTCGCTACTCGACTGTTGTTTGTTATCACTAACCGTAACCGTTCCAAACAGAAAAAGAATATCAATTCGTACCCGTACGACACCGACAGCAAAATTGATATATTTGATTTCTTGACAAATAATTTCCTACCAAATTTTTAATACAATGTTCTTAAAGAAGCAAATTTTTCATTGCAATGGACCATGACTGGGCTACATAAGAAGGCTCGGTGGGCTGCATGCGACCTGTAACCGTTCCAAACAGAAAAAGAATATCAATTCGTACCCGTACGACACCGACAGCAAAATTGATATATTTGATTTCTTGACAAATAATTTCCTACCAAATTTTTAATACAATGTTCTTAAAGAAGCAAATTTTTCATTGCAATGGACCATGACTGGGCTACATAAGAAGGCTCGGTGGGCTGCATGCGACCTGTAACCGTTCCAAACAGAAAAAGAATATCAATTCGTACCCGTACGACACCGACAGCAAAATTGATATATTTGATTTCTTGACAAATAATTTCCCACCAAATTTTTAATACAATGTTCTTAAAGAAGCAAATTTTTCATTGCAATGGACCATGACTGGGCTACATAAGAAGGCTCGGTGGGCGGCATGCGACCTGTAACCGTTCCAAACAGAAAAAGAATATCAATTCGTACCCGTACGACACCGACAGCAAAATTGATATATTTGATTTCTTGACAAAGAATTTCCAACCAAATTTTTAATACAATGTTCTTAAAGAAGCAAATTTTTCATTGCAATGGACCATGACTGGGCTACATAAGAAGGCTCGGTGGGCTGCATGCGACCTGTAACCGTTCCAAACAGAAAAAGAATATCAATTCGTACCCGTACGACACCGACAGCAAAATTGATATATTTCATTTCTTGACAAATAATTTCCTACCAAATTTTTAATACAATGTTCTTAAAGAAGCAAATTTTTCATTGCAATGGACCATGACTGGGCTACATAAGAAGGCTCGGTGGGCTGCATGCGACCTGTAACCGTTCCAAACAGAAAAAGAATATCAATTCGTACCCGTACGACACCGACAGCAAAATTGATATATTTGATTTCTTGACAAAGAATTTCCTACCAAATTTTTAATACAATGTTCTTAAAGAAGCAAATTTTTCATTGCAATGGACCATGACTGGGCTACATAAGAAGGCTCGGTGGGCTGCATGCGACCTGTAACCGTTCCAAACAGAAAAAGAATATCAATTCGTACCCGTACGACACCGACAGCAAAATTGATATATTTGATTTCTTGACAAAGAATTTCCAACCAAATTTTTAATACAATGTTCTTAAAGAAGCAAATTTTTCATTGCAATGGACCATGACTGGGCTACATAAGAAGGCTCGGTGGGCTGCATGCGACCTGTAACCGTTCCAAACAGAAAAAGAATATCAATTCGTACCCGTACGACACCGACAGCAAAATTGATATATTTCATTTCTTGACAAATAATTTCCTACCAAATTTTTAATACAATGTTCTTAAAGAAGCAAATTTTTCATTGCAATGGACCATGACTGGGCTACATAAGAAGGCTCGGTGGGCTGCATGCGACCTGTAACCGTTCCAAACAGAAAAAGAATATCAATTCGTACCCGTACGACACCGACAGCAAAATTGATATATTTCATTTCTTGACAAATAATTTCCTACCAAATTTTTAATACAATGTTCTTAAAGAAGCAAATTTTTTCATTGCAATGGACCATGACTGGGCTACATAAGAAGGTTCTGTGTTCTGCATGCGACCTGTAACCGTTCCAAACTGAAAAAGAATATCAATTCGTACCGTACGACACCGACAGCAAAATTGATATATTTGATTTCTTGACAAAGAATTTCCAACCAAATTTTTAATACAATGTTCTTAAAGAAGCAAATTTTTCATTGCAATGGACCATGACTGGGCTACATAAGAAGGCTCGGTGGGCTGCATGCGACCTGTAACCGTTCCAAACAGAAAAAGAATATCAATTCGTACCCGTACGACACCGACAGCAAAATTGATATATTTCATTTCTTGACAAATAATTTCCTACCAAATTTTTAATACAATGTTCTTAAAGAAGCAAATTTTTCATTGCAATGGACCATGACTGGGCTACATAAGAAGGCTCGGTGGGCTGCATGCGACCTGTAACCGTTCCAAACAGAAAAAGAATATGAATTCGTACCCGTACGACACCGACAGCAAAATTGATATATTTCATTTCTTGACAAATAATTTCCTACCAAATTTTTAATACAATGTTCTTAAAGAAGCAAATTTTTCATTGCAATGGACCATGACTGGGCTACATAAGAAGGCTCGGTGGGCTGCATGCGACCTGTAACCGTTCCAAACAGAAAAAGAATATCAATTCGTACCCGTACGACACCGACAGCAAAATTGATATATTTGATTTCTTGACAAACAATTTCCTACCAAATTTTTAATACAATGTTCTTAAAGAAGCAAATTTTTCATTGCAATGGACCATGACTGGGCTACATAAGAAGGCTCGGTGGGCTGCATGCGACCTGTAACCGTTCCAAACAGAAAAAGAATATCAATTCGTACCCGTACGACACCGACAGCAAAATTGATATATTTCATTTCTTGACAAATAATTTCCTACCAAATTTTTAATACAATGTTCTTAAAGAAGCAAATTTTTCATTGCAATGGACCATGACTGGGCTACATAAGAAGGCTCGGTGGGCTGCATGCGACCTGTAACCGTTCCAAACAGAAAAAGAATATCAATTCGTACCCGTACGACACCGACAGCAAAATTGATATATTTGATTTCTTGACAAAGAATTTTCAACCAAATTTTTAATACAATGTTCTTAAAGAAGCAAATTTTTCATTGCAATGGACCATGACTGGGCTACATAAGTAGGCTCGGTGGGCTGCATGCGACCTGTAACCGTTCCAAACAGAAAAGAATATCAATTCGTACCCGTACGACACCGACAGCAAAATTGATATATTTCATTTCTTGACAAATAATTTCCTACCAAATTTTTAATACAATGTTCTTAAAGAAGCAAATTTTTCATTGCAATGGACCATGACTGGGCTACATAAGAAGGCTCGGTGGGCTGCATGCGACCTGTAACCGTTCCAAACAGAAAAAAGAATATCAATTCGTACCCGTACGACACCGACAGCAAAATTGATATATTTCATTTCTTGACAAATAATTTCCTACCAAATTTTTAATACAATGTTCTTAAAGAAGCAAATTTTTCATTGCAATGGACCATGACTGGGATACATAAGAAGGCTCGGTGGGCTGCATGCGACCTGTAACCGTTCCAAACAGAAAAAGAATATCAATTCGTACCCGTACGACACCGACAGCAAAATTGATATATTTGATTTCTTGACAAAGAATTTCCAACCAAATTTTAATACAATGTTCTTAAAGAAGCAAATTTTTCATTGCAATGGACCATGACTGGGCTACATAAGAAGGCTCGGTGGGCTGCATGCGACCTGTAACCGTTCCAAACAGAAAAAGAATATCAATTCGTACCCGTACGACACCGACAGCAAAATTGATATATTTCATTTCTTGACAAATAATTTCCTACCAAATTTTTAATACAATGTTCTTAAAGAAGCAAATTTTTCATTGCAATGGACCATGACTGGGATACATAAGAAGGCTCGGTGGGCTGCATGCGACCTGTAACCGTTCCAAACAGAAAAAGAATATCAATTCGTACCCGTACGACACCGACAGCAAAATTGATATATTTGATTTCTTGACAAATAATTTCCTACCAAATTTTTAATACAATGTTCTTAAAGAAGCAAATTTTTCATTGCAATGGACCATGACTGGGCTACATAAGAAGGCTCGGTGGGCTGCATGCGACCTGTAACCGTTCCAAACAGAAAAAGAATATCAATATCTACCCGTACGACACCGACAGCAAAATTGATATATTTCATTTCTTGACAAATAATTTCCGACCAAATTTTTAATACAATGTTCTTAAAGAAGCAAATTTTTCATTGCAATGGACCATGACTGGGCTACATAAGAAGGCTCGGTGGGCTGCATGCGACCTGTAACCGTTCCAAACAGAAAAAGAATATCAATTCGTACCCGTACGACACCGACAGCAAAATTGATATATTTGATTTCTTGACAAAGAATTTCCAACCAAATTTTTAATACAATGTTCTTAAAGAAGCAAATTTTTCATTGCAATGGACCATGACTGGGCTACATAAGAAGGCTCGGTGGGCTGCATGCGACCTGTAACCGTTCCAAACAGAAAAAGAATATCAATTCGTACCCGTACGACACCGACAGCAAAATTGATATATTTGATTTCTTGACAAATAATTTCCCACCAAATTTTTAATACAATGTTCTTAAAGAAGCAAATTTTTCATTGCAATGGACCATGACTGGGCTACATAAGAAGGCTCGGTGGGCTGCATGCGACCTGTAACCGTTCCAAACAGAAAAGAATATCAATTCGTACCCGTACGACACCGACAGCAAAATTGATATATTTGATTTCTTGACAAATAATTTCCCACCAAATTTTTAATACAATGTTCTTAAAGAAGCAAATTTCTCATTGCAATGGACTATGACTGGGCTACTTAAGAAGGCTCGGTGGGCCGCATGCGACCCGCAGGTCGCATGAAGCCTACGGATTAGGGTGTAATTAATAAAATTTGTCATTCAAGAAATTAAGAAACAAAATGACACATTTACAAAAAAAAAAAAAAAAAAAAAAAAATCATCCATACAGAGTTGTTTGGTAAAGCAAAAAACTCAATTTTCAATTATATATAAACATACAGGCCAAATGAGTTGTCACTTCATCTAATATGTGATACTTCCCCCTTTTGCTTTGTATACAGCACACTTTTTCTACTCATGGAACCCTTAGAACTACAAGGTGTTTTCAAGGAGCTCCATTCCACACACACACTTAAACGAATATATCTTAAAATATTATTTAAAGTAGATCAATATATTATAGGTACTTTATGCAGAGGCAAATGAAAAAAAGTATTGTATTTATTATTAAAAAAATGTACAATTTTAATGTAATTTACTCGTTAATAATATTAATTTGACATCCAAGTGTCCCGATCTTATGCGTGATATTTAGTAACTGGGGTTTGTGCTTGCATTTTTTTACTGAAATTATCAACAGTTGTATTTCATATTCTGCATTTAGTTTGTTTTTATACTGTGAATTTTTAGGGTATCCGACTACGTTCGGAACCGTGATTTTGCAAAAGCGTATAAATGGATAATATTTATGATATTTAGTGTCACTTAGATTAGAAAATGTATATAAAATTGTTTTAAAAATAGCATTAGAATAAAAAATTATTTACAATACAATTATTTACAAAAAAGTACAATATTTTGACAAAAAATGAACATAGAATGACCCATTTTCAAATTGTTCTCCTTTTGTGAAAAATGCTTTTATTATGATAATATTTTGCCTGTATATAGCTCAGACCTCTGTACAGAGGCTCAACTAGAATTTTTGAAATATATAACTTAGAAATGGGTTTATCCATGTTTTACAACAACAGAGGGGAGAAATTTTAAGAAAAAAACGCCGATAATTATTTCAATGGGTTGCAAATCTGAAAAAAATGTGAACTTTTCAAAAACCTTAGTTGAGCCTCTGTACAGAGGTCTGAGCTATATACAGGCAAAATATTATGATAATAGAAGCATTTTTCAAAAAAGGAGAACAATTTGAAAAAAGGTTATTCTAAGTTAATTTTTTGCTGAAATATTGTATTTAAATAATTTTTTTTTGTCAAAATGTCCTTAAAACAATTTTATACATGTATTCTAATTTAAGTGACGTTAAATATCATGAAAATTATCCATTTATGCGCTTTTTTAAAATCACGGTTCCGAACGTAGTCGGATACCTTAAACACTCTCTTTAAGAAATATTGTTCACTTTAATACAATGTTCTCAATTGCATTAAATGTTTATAGCTGTGGAAGAAATGCTTTGTATTCTGCAAGAATTTTCAACCTAAAATTTACGAACTGTTCTAACTTCAATTTAAATTTTACCATGGACTGCTGATATCTCAAAAAATTGTTCCCTCTCGTTAATTATTAGTATTTTTTCCCAAAAATGACAACAAAAAAAAGTGTATTTTCTTTTACACAGCTATTTAGTTTTGCAAAACACTCTAATTTCGAGTTGAAAAGTATTTCGTGGAACCCAGGATAGCAAAAAATAAAATATTCATAGTATAATTAATAGAACATATAAAAAAAAGCGTCGTAATATTACTTTATTATAACAAATGTTTTTTTTCTCCAGTTTTAATGACTTAGATACTTGCAGTTAACTATACATACTTTATAGAGAACATAAATTCATTATTCCATGCGCATTTATAAATTTTTTTATTGTTACTTATGAAACCTCCGGGTCTGCCTTGTGGAACTCCAGGGTTCCATGGAGCACAGTTTGAAGAGCTCTGGAATAGAGTATTAACTCCCCGTGGTACTGATGTATTGAGGCTGTTTTCGCCATATGTACGACATTGACTTAACGCGGAACACATTTTTAAAAAGAAAAAATGCCTTAATTTTTATGAAATTTTGTGACGTAGTAACTCATACATTTGTTTATAATATAGTGTTTTTAAAATTTCAAGATGTTTCAGTCATAATCATTTTTTTTTCTTTCTTTTCACATGTAAAGGGATAGCAGATTTAGCGTTACGGTATTGGAGAAAAAATGCGTAACACATTTTATAAAAGAAAAAATGTGCCAACTCGGATAAAAATGAGTAATATCATAAAATAAGTGATTCTCTACAGGATAGTGAAGCCAGAATATAATATTAATCTTAGAGTACTTTTATATCTAAAAAAAAATATTTGAATGTAGGTCCTATTCTATAACATTAGCCGAAGATAGCCTTAAGCTTCTAACATACCTCTACAATGATTTCAGACCATGCTTTTTGAAGAGATATTTCTAGTTTTTTGACATTCGTTAGAAGGTTATTCGACTCTCTTAAATGCCTTTCCAGTTCATCTCTCGCAGATTTTCAATTACACCAATATCATGACTTTTTGACGGTCATTCCAGATGATGAAATACATCATAGCTATAGCTAAACCAGGTTTGTACAGTTTTAACCCAATGGGGATGTCGTCCTGATATATTCCGTTACCATCTTTAAACCAATCTTCCATTAATGGTTTAATAACGTTTTCTACATGATATAAACACTCCTGCCCAGTTCCGTAACCTAGGGGACCAATCCCACGCTCTAATCAATAGTCCAATTATATTAGGGTTTCACTGCGGAATGAGAGATAATAAGCTGAAAATTCGTATAGACCTTTATTTTGAAACTCTAAATGTTGTCTCAAAAGTCTCATAAAATCTCGTCTTAAGATATTTAAGGTGAAAGGTAAAAAAAACGGTCTTTTGCAAATATCTCGTTTCCTATGGCTTAATGCTACTTACATTTAGTATAAATATTGGAGTATGAAATTTTCTCTAACTTTTGTTTGAAACGTTTTTTTATACATCAAACCATTTTTGAGATAGAGGAGGTTGAACGCGCAGTGCTTAGCTATCTACAGCGTAATGCAAGGTCAATCGTTAGTCACATGATATAATACGCCGTGTAAAGTCTATAAACCTTAAAAATATACATAGTTAAAAACATCTGGCATTTTGTATTAATTATTATATTACATTTAGTAATAGATTTCATTAATCAAGTATATATTTCTTTTATAACTAACTTTTGAACTGTGATAGCCTCCTACCTGGGGAAACCATCTCTTCATCTACTCGACGTAATTCTGTAGGGGTTAAACATTGATGACCCAAGCTAGCCATAAAAAATCCAATTTATTATTATCCAATATAATAACCAAAGACAATCTTAATATAGAGTGAAAATCCAGAGTGATATATCGTAGCCCAAAATCTTATGTGAATAGGCGCTTGAAATCCTCACCGCTTAAGTAAAATTACCCCATGAATCCTAACTTCCTTAATTTATTTGAGTAGCTAAAGCCCGTTCTATAATCACGCGTCTAAGATCAGATCCTTACCATAACCGCACTGCGTTCAACAACTCAGCTTCCTTTCCTTCTTTTTCGATTACTAAACCTCCACTATATATCTACTAACTACTCCCCAGATCATTGATCCTTTACCTCCAGCCTGCATAAATGGCTGTATGCAATCCGGAAGAAGGGCTTTATGTTGTTCCCGATGAATTCTTTGTCTGCCATCCTTTATAAAATCCGCAAAACGGCTGTCATCAGTTCATACAACTTTTTTCCACATTTCTACGTACCACATTTTCTATTCTTCAGCCCGAGAATAACGACGTCATCGATTTAAAGCTGATAGATAGGATTTTCGTGTTGGTTGTCGATTTGCAAGCCCCCAAAATTTAAGTTCTCTTCGTACTGTTCTGTGAGAGGCCTTTGTTTCCGAGTTTAAATGAAGCGCCTTTGTAATTTGTAGAGTTGTCAAACGTTTGTGCTTTCTTTATTTTTCTTCACAATCTGCTTCAATTTCCTCTCATCTCATTTTATTGGGTCTATGTCTCCCAGATCAGCGCTCTCCAACCTTTTTATCGCTGCAAACCGGTCAACGTTTGATAATTTACCACGGCTCGCTGAGGGTGGGACACGTTGATTGTTTATATTTTAGATTGTTTTAATTTAACAATTTTAATTTAGTTACATTTAAATATGCCTTCAGAATAAAATATAGTTACACCAAAAACGAATTAAAGTGATTTAACGTGGAATAAAAAGTGATTTCTGTGGAAAGTTGCGCAAATCCGAGAGAAATGCACCACTTTAAATAAAATGCCAATAGTTTAATTTTCTTTAAGCGGCCCGGCACCATTTGGTCCGCGGACCGGGGGTTGGGAATCACTGCCCCAGATGATGAAGCTTTTGTGCTACCTTTTGTTATATATGCTTCATATATCCTTATTACGCTTCTGTTTGATATTCTAAGTTTTGAAATTTCAGATATTCTTACGCTATTTTGTCGCATAGAAACAATCTGCTCTCTTTTCAACTCACAAACAGCTTTTCCTGATGTCATTATAAAAAAATAAAATATTATAAAGCCAAAACAATTAGTTTTATAAACTTAAAACAATATTAACTTTAAATAATGAAGGCGATTACTTTGACAAAAACCTTTTCTAAGATATTAATAAATATTTTCTATAGCTACAATTTAAGGGAGAATAAAAATGAAAAAAATAAGTGGAAGGTGGCAAGTCATTTAGCCAATATGTTTATTCTAAATTTTTCACAAAAGTTCTATTAAGTTTGGTTAATTACAAATACTTAACAAATCTGGTAAAATGCTTCAAGGAATTATACAGATTGTCCAACATACAACTTAATTCCACTGCAATAATTAAAATAGTAAGGAAATTATGGGCGTATGAAAGATAGAATAATTTATCCTATCTATAGTTTAGGTTTTGAAGATCGTTTCAATTCTATTAACACTAATGATATGATAAATATAATTATGCAATTTTATGAAAATGAAAAACTTAAAAATGTTATTATGGTACCTTTAATTAACTCAATAGGTTAGTATTGGAAGAACATTACTAGTACTATATTATATAATTGTAGTTATCAACAAAATAAAAGCTAACCACAAAGTGGATCAACTAGCAATTTTCTAATTTATGTTTAAACATTTTTGAAAATAATTATAGAGGCATAGGAATTTTTCCTTTTTGAAAGTTATTCAAGCCAAGTATAAATTTTTATCCAAACTACCTTAATCTGATTCAGACAAAACAAAAACACTCATCATGCTAATTTCCTAGATATTCAAGTAAAATGAGCTAAATTCAAGACTGTCATATGATAAATACAATCACGTGTTCTCCATTGAATTCTCTCTCTCTCTAAATAGACATTAGATTTGCCCTTGTTAAATTAAGATAAAATTTCAAATTTGATTATTGGGTCGATTTTCCAAGTATTAAGATCGTTCAGTTTTCAAAAATTGAAAAACATTATACGAGTACTTTTAAATCAAGTGCATTTTGTTTAATTATGTGCAATATTATTGTTGACAAATATGAACTTTTTCAAAGAAAATTTCTGCAATACGCAAAAATAGTCAATAGCGAAGCGCCTGAACTCATTGATTGGAAACACGTGATTGAATTTATCACGTGACTGCGACGTCACATGAATTTACGAATCGATTGGCTAGAAACACGTGTTGCAGTTATCATGTGACTATAGCATCACATGAATTTAGTCCATCGAAAGGTAATTTTAATATGGACAAATATTTATAACAAGAGAAACGACTTCAGTTTCAATATTATTGAAGTACCTCATAGGGATAGTAATATACATTTATCAATTTTCTGATAACATAACAGATTTTTAGTTTCACATTAATCAGAAAAAATAAAAAATTAAAGTACTTTCCATTAAATACTCTTTAGAACAAAAATACCTAACCAATTTTATGTAGTTATTTTTATAAAGAAATTCTAAGCCGCAGACATTAAATTGTTTTTATTCAGATAAACTGGATGCTTTCATTAAAAAAATAATGTACATATTCATAGTTCTGTGAGCTTTGTTTACATTCAAATACCCCCCTTCTCTAATCATAGTTAGCTGTACTGCAATTCATAAAAATATTATTTGCAAAATATTTATCTCACTATCATATTGTTATTACCATATAAAAAATTACAAAAAATATTCCAATATAATTCCTATAATCTTTAATTTTTAAAATTTCCAATATTATCAGTTTAAAATTATTTCAATAAGAACAAGTTTTATAATTAATATTTCTACTAATTGGCTCGGTCTTTACTTTCCGAGTTTTGAATATATATTCAGATAACTGAATCTGTCGATAACTGGTTTATCGTTCTTTGATTCGAGGGTGATCTCAGCATGTTCGAATGCTTTTTAAGGTACATATATTTTTTTATTAATAATGGGTTTAGAAATTCTATCCATTATATTCTATAGCAATGGTCTTTAAACTTTTTCAGTTCACGGAACCTCTAGAACTAGAAAGTATTTTCGTGAAGACCCTAGAACAGAGGTTTTTGGTCTCATAGTCACCCCTTACCATGATTTTATGCTTGGGATAGACCCCTGGTTAATTAATATTGAATTTTTGCAAATTTTTATCAACTTAAATACCTTTTTGTGACTACTACTGCTACTTTAAAATAATTAAATTTCTAACTGTAATAAAGTATAGTGTTTAAAATTTAAAAAAGCACGTTAATTATTAAGTTAAAAAAAGTTTATTAATATATTCAATAACTATTAAATAAAATAACTAAACAACAAACGAATTATTTTAATGTGAGGGATGAATCTGGAACATTTGGTTCAATCTCATTCAACATTTGGTTCCAATCTCGTCAGGTTTAATCTTAAGTCTCCTCTGTTAGTAGTGTTCAGTTTCTTCTTTTTTTGTTTTGGAGATTGGCAACCATGTTGAAACTCCTTCTCGCTAGGAAAATCAATTTCAAACTTTCTCACGACAGACAGGACAAATAACAGGTTTGCCTTTTTAAAGCCAAAATTGCTGACATCCATTTCTAAACTAAGATCTCCGTTAGTGCCTATTACGATCAGTTCCTATTGTAATGTGACATTTTTTCCAATGTGACCATATTAATTCATTGCCTACTGTGGTATTATCATAGTCAAAAAGCATTCTCAAATCTGAATATAAAAGGCGTTTAAATGTTGAATCTATGTTAAAATGCCCTGAAAGATTGTTTGTGACAAATTGAGAAAATTCTAGACCTCCAGTATGTTATACTTCTTTAGCTTAACTCTGGAAAGAAATGCTGAAATGGTCCTTGTATTAATAAAATTTATGCTGTCACCTTGTAAGTGCAAATTAATCTCACTGAATTTAGTACATATATATATATATATATATATATATATATATATATATCTGTTAAATAGGCAAAGTTTGGTTTCCCCACTTGATTAAACTTTCTTTTAAATTTAAAAGTCACGACACTGGCGTAGCTAGCACTGTGGGGGCCCTGCATCAAAATTCCTTCGGGCCCCTTTTATTACACATGGGAACCCTGTTAGTGCACTGTAGTTACTCATGTTAGGGTAGTTCATGTAGTTACTCATGCTTGGGGGCCCCGTATCATTGATACGGCGGTAGCTACGCCCCTGAGTCACGATCTAGTTTAATGAGAGCCACTATCTCATAGACCCCCGCTTACACCTCATGGACCCCCAAATTATTTTTTTGCTGACGTGGACCCCTTGCAGATCGTCATAGACCCCTGGGGGTATATATAGACCACTTTGGGAATCACTGCCCTAGAACAAGAAAGTACTTTTGTGGAACCGTATTCCACACACACAATCTATATTAAAATAATATTTAAAGTTGATCAACAATAGATCAATGTAAAGTCAATTAAAAGTATTTGATTTATAATTAAAAAATTTGAGCTTACTTTTAATACAATTCTTTACATTAATAATATTAATCTGTGATCCAAGTGCCACCTGTCCATGCAATAAGTTTAGTGATAGGGATATGTTCAGGCATTTTTCCACACAAACTGTGTCAAAGTCTAGGTCTATTGAGAACAACTACAATTGCATTACGTATTCTGAGTTTGATTCTATACTTTGTTTTTGTAGCCACTTACGTTGAGAAATATTTCACTTATACATGTCACAGGGAAATGATTCGCAGGAAAATGTCGCAAGGATGCTTTCATCAAATTCCTAAGGGAGTTGATCAATTCACGCAAGATGTTGAAATAACTCTGTCAGGTGATTCCCCTAAGGAAAAAGTAAGTAATTTGATCAAATCACAAACTTGTTTCAGTGAAATTGTGACGGGCTCATCGCGTTTTCTACTAAAATCTCCTCTTGGGTTCTTTGGGGCCGAAAAAGGCAAATTCTTTCCAACTAAATCCAGAATTGAAACGTGAACATGGAAATTAGAAACCTTTTAAAATAGCAGAAGTTTAACGTAAGCGTATGACCTATTGGGAAGTGATTATGCTAGTCTGGTTTAAGCGCGTGAACTGAAGGAAAAGAAGAAAGCCGTCGTCTAGTGTGAAGCCATCCGTGACAAAACGATCAAGGTGGATCCAATTCCACGCGAGATAATCTAAAGATATTTAGGATCCGAGAGGATTGCGATTAAACAAGAGATTAAGGTAGGATCATTCTAGTATCTATTAATAACTGTGATATAAACAAAGATTAGGAATAGACGGGAAAGTTAAATATAGTGGTTAAGATCGCGCTTATTTGGTAATACGCATTGTGTGTTTTCTCACCTCAGATCCGCTAAGTTATAATATAAATATTATCATTGTTAGTGTTTAAATTAAGATCTTTTAAGATCATGACAACGCCTGGGTTCTTCATTCAATCCCACACCTCTAGGTCACGAAGATAAAATTGGTGTATTATTAAAAGTGGAATAATTAATACAACAATAATCATTTAATTATAAATTATTTATTCGAAATTAATTAACAAAATAATTAGATAATAAAGCTGGTATTTTTTTTTAAAAAAGGATATTTGTAGTAGAATTTCAAACACTTTTTTAAAATTATTCATTAATGTAATACTTCAGAAATGTCCTGCTTTGTTTGTAACACCTTTTTTCAGTTATTATTTCCCTTTTTAAAATAGCATTTTTTATTATCAAAAAGTATTTTTTTTTCTTATCTATAAAGATGGCGTGGTCGAATTCCCTAATTTGTTCGTTTACATTTTTCAATTCAACTTTTATCCAGTTTCTAATTTTCAGACATACAAAAGTAATACATCAATCGAAAGATAATAGTGCAAAGAATATAACTAAATAAAACTAAAAAATGATGTTTAGGTCTTTTTGTTTTGGTGCGTCAATGTACATAACATAAAACACATTTTAATATTCCTTTATTATATTATAATAATTTTAAAAGAGTACCGCAAAATAAAGTTATTAAGTATGAATAAAATTTTCAGTTTCTTAATGACAGGGATGAGCTTGAAATTCTTGTGGGTATACAAACATTTCAGAGAACGTGAGCACATTAAATGCTTACATATTAATAAGTTTCTTATCGATTTTTTTTTCATTGTGACTCGAGGAACCTCAGGGTTCCGTGGAACACAGTTTGAAGACCACTATTCTATAGGATTCCGACCAAAATGCAAAAAACAGAAAGGGGAAGATTGGGTAGCCATAAAACTAATTAATCCCCACTTATTTTTTTTTTAAAAAAAAAATGTCTCCAGACAAGGGCTACTCAATATTTTCTTCTGTTGGGCCGTATACAAATGCCAGCTATTTCACGCGAGCCGCAAACATATGTTAGCAATTTTACGCGGGCCGCATCATGAGGGTAAAGAGGGGAGGAGGAGGGGTAAAATGTGGAGAACTGATCAAAATATTTTAACTACTCTGGTTTGCTTTTTTCATTTACTATTTTATATTTTCGTCACTAATACTGAATTAGAAGCATTAAAGAAACACTTCTTCACAATTTCTGCATCAGTAAACGGTTTCGTATGATTACCAATAATGTAACAAACTTCATAAGATGATTTTGTTACCACTGTGACATTACCACTGACAAAACACCTTGCGGCTCTCTCTCTCTCTCTGTTGCAAAGATTATTCAAGAAATCCTATTTATTACCTCTTGAAAGAGACCTTCGAGTAAAAGTGTCATAAAATGATTCTTGATAATTGCTATTTTTTAAATGCAGCGCTTTCGTGAGAAATCAAACAATTACTGACCTATATTTGTTTTTCACCACAAAACAGTCAACCACCTAATGGTCTTGGAACGATATATTTTATTCGAATATTTTTCGCTTGCAAGATATGAAAGGTAGTTAAAAATTAATTCCACCCATAAAATTGCCACTACTCCACTGATGTCTGTTATCACTAACCGTAACCGTTACAAATAAAAAAAAAAGAATACCAATTCGCACTCTGGACATTGACAGCAAAAAGCAAAATTTATATATTTGATTTCTTGACACCAAGTTTTTAATATATTGTTCTTAAATAACTGAATTTTTCAGAGCAATGGGCACTAATCGGGCCAATTAAAAAGGCTCGGTGGGCCGCACAGACCGCAGGTTAAGTATCGCTGCCTCAGACTGTGCCTTGTTTATAATACTGCAGTATTTATCACTTTATTGTTTCAAAAATTTTAACACTATCTATTTTAATCTTTAGTATTTAAAACATTTTTGTCTTATAAACAGCATCATTTCTACTTTCCTTAAATTCATTTCAACATTGTTCGCAAATTAAAAACGACTATTAAACGAGAACCAATTAATCCCTCATTACAATAGAATTTATTTTATATATTTTTTTAAAAAATTTCATTAACAACAGAATGAAGTTACACATGCATGGATTATTGGACTTCTAATTAATTTTGCTTAGCTAATTAGATTTTTTTAAAAATGCCACAGAATAGCAGTTTGCTAAGTTAAATCCTGTAAATACTAATTGCTATCTTCAGGGTTTAAAATGTATAAAATCTGTATACAAGAAGACAAAGCATAATTTTTGTGATAAAACTGCCATAAAATTATTCATTGAATTTAGGAAATATTAATTTTTATTTATATTACTCCCTCATACACTGAAAATAATTTTGTGCTGTATTTAATATAAATGTCACAAAAGACGTTATCCAATTCACATTCAACTTTACTCAAAATAAAGAGTTGGATAATTTTTTAAGCAAAAAAAAGTAACTTGCTTTGTGCTGCCATCTATCGGTGCAAAAAATACACAAAATGAAACTCTGTCAGAAGTGGGATTCGAACCCACGCCCACATTCGTGGACCAGAACCCTCATGACTCTGCTTCAGAGCAAGCATCAGCTTGAGTCTGGCGCCTTAGACCGCTCGGCCATCCTGACATGCCACAGAAAAGTAAGCAAACGTTCTAACCATTATATGGAATGGAATTAAGTTCACAAAAAGCAATCGAAAAAAAATTTAAAGCGGAAAAAATAGTTTTCATTTTTCTTTTTTTCTAATTTTGATAATAAGATAACTTTGTGATGACGACAATGCAAATGTAATCAATGTCGATCCATTCAGTTCCTTATTATTAAATATTAATATTTCTTATTTAACAAAATGTCATTCACACGAATATGGCAACAATTCGGAAATCTGGAATTTCTTATTAAGGAAATGCATTATAATCGGAAAAAAAGTTAGGATAAGCGCAAAAACGTTGTTAAAAATACCTTTCAAACAAATAGTACTTTAAAAAAAGAAAATTGAATATAAATAAAAAAAATCAAATGTAAATAAAATTTTAAAAACATTAAAATTAAAATTTTATAATCATTTTTAGATTATTATTGAGAAAAAAAAAGCGCTAAAAGCAATAATCTAAAGTAAATGTTGAAAAATTATCGATTTTACACAGGAATGGATATTTTACGGTAAATAAAAAAATATTGCAACAGAATGATCAAGAAACGCAAAAAAGGGAAGAGAGCGAGAGATTTGACGGATACCGAACAAAAAAGTAAACATATCGATTTTTCAATAATATATTTATTAGTTTCAAAATAAAGTAAAATTTGAGAATTTTTCCAAAATATACTTTTTAATAGATAGATCATAATTTATTATCTCATGATTATTTGCATTATATTTGGAATAAATATCAACAAAAATTGAAATATGCAAACATATTTTTTTAAAATTTAAAATGTAAATGTTAAAAAAGGTATGCAATTATCTCCAGCATTTTTATTTATAACTCCTGATTCAATAATAAAAATAAAATTTTACTAAAAACTAAAAAAAAAATTCGTGGATTTGAATTTTTTTTTTAGAAATAGAACATAAATGATACGTTCAAAACTAAATTTCAGTAATAAATCATAAAATAATTTGCTTCACGAAAGATATCCGTCAGATCTTTTTTCTTCGAAAGGGCAATTTTTTTTTATTCAAAACTTCATCAAAAATATGAATCAGCATTATACATTCCGCAAACATTTAATTTACAATGTAACAAGACCGATTAGCAAAATAATGGCCGCCAGAACTTTGGATTTATAATTTTTCCATTCATTAAGAAAATCGAACTTTTCCCCTATCGAGAATAAAATTTTTGAAGTACATTTGCCTGAAAATTCTTCACACATTTTACGGTTTTTATTTAATAATTCTGAATATTTTTAAAAAAATTGATGTCTGTGCAGAATTCGATCGAGGGGAACAAAATCGATAAAAATACACATGCGCGTTTTAAAAGAAGCTTTTGATTGGGTGCTTCTTCAATAATTATTCTATAATGTTGAGCGAACGAGAGTTTTTCCTCCACCAAACATTGTCTTATATAAAGCATTTTTAAAATGTTTTAACTGCAATTTTACGAAGATTAAGAGTACTACACATTTTTTAAAATATTTTAACACGCTAAAACTCACAAGAAATACATTCATATTAATTTATCTTAATTAGAACTAAACGCGTATCAAAACTTTAATCATAAAATGGGTGAAAAACAGGTTTCAAATTTATTGCAAGTAAATTTAATGTAAAATTTTTAAAAGGTAAGAGCACAATACAATTAAAAAAAAAGAAGCAGTTATAAAAATTGCACAAAATAATAAATTTTAGTATTTATAGCTATTCACTAAATTTAATTTAACGAAAATTAAATACATTTTGTAACTTATTTGTAATTTTGTTTGACATGACTAATTTCGCACAATACGATAATGAGCAATTTAATTTCAATTCATGAAAAACAATTTAATTTCAGGTCAGCCAATCAGTAAAAAATATTAGTACAAAAAAATTACCATTATAAATTTTAAGCATTTTTAAAATTCTAACTTTCAATTATAAAACTGAAAATAAACGTTTTTGAAAAACTATATGATGCACTAATTTATATAACTGTCATTCAAGATGCAAAATCCGAGTTTTTTATTAGTGGATAGTCCCTTTAAGCCGCGAGATTCAGAAAGGAAAACGAAAACACAGAAGCGGTGTTTACTTCAATCAAATGACATCGTCGATCAAACTGGTAATTTTCAACAATTAATCGCAAAATTCTTCAGATCAATAATTTTAGATTAGAAATTTAGCAATATTGAAGCAATGAAAATAAGATTGAAACGGATTAAATGTATTATAATCTGAGGATGATTGTACTTACAGTTTTCATTTCAGACACTGAATCTATTCCGCTATGAATTTCCATGCTAAATCTGCAATCGACTGATGATCACAAATAACAGGAAAAAACAAATTGATCTAATTTAGATCTAACAATGCATGTCAGATATTTTCAAATAATTGACATTTAGTGAAAATTTAATTAAGATTTTAGTTGAGCGTTTTTACCTAACTCCAGAATCAAAATAAACCTCATGTCAAAACGCAAAGCATCATGGGAAGGGAAACAAATTCATGCTGCCATCTATCGTTCTTCGGGGACACTACGTGGTATAAGTAAAAGGGGTATATAATAAGATAAGATATATAAAACAAATATAAAAAAATATTGTGCATATTATTTTGTTTGTTTGTATTTTTTAAAATAAAGAGGAGATAAGGAACAGAATTTATGCACAATGTTCTCAGAATTATTAACAGTAAAACCACTGGCATTGCTAACTCTTAGGCAGTGGCGTAACGGAGAACTTTTGCCCCCTGCAAAGTCAGGTTTGGGGCCCCTATGTTGAATTTTACATGTTGAATTTTACCCCAGCGATGCGGGGGTGCACGTTACGCCACTGCTCTGAGGGTTGCCCTATATCAAAATTCCTTCGGGGGCCCTTTTTAGATATGGGAACCTGTTAGGGGAATTGTAGTTACACATGTTGGGGCTCCTGTAGCTTGGGGGCCCTGTATCATTGATACGGTTGATACGGCGGTAGCTACGCTCCTGAGTAAAGCAACTATTTTGATTGAAATTTTCTCACGAACACACAAGGTACCCCCACTAAGCATCCTTCTTATTTTTCAAGAACATTTCGTTACATTTGTAGGACCTGATAATGTTTAACATTGAAGTACAACTAAATTTATGGAATTTAAAGCAAAACATTGCATGGAATCAAAAACAATACAATATTTTCCTATGAAAAATAAAATGAAAACCAGTTTTTTTATGTAAAACGAATCTTTTTTTTTTATTTTAGAGACATGAGCCTTAATAATTTTTTTAAAAAAGGAGTAATTAGTTCTTTCGAAATTTTAATCACATGTTTCAGTTATCTTATTTTAATTATATTAAAATATATTTATTCATTTCTCAAAGTAAAAGAATATATATATATATATATTTATGAAATGTAATTACATGGTAAAATTATGTACGTTCATGATTTTATATTGTTATTTTTTAATTGTGTATGACTATTATAAAATAAACCGAATATATTTTGATTAAATCATTTTTCAAAAATTTTTTCCTTTCTTTTATTTTTTCTGTTTAGTCTCTTGAAAACCCAATAATACGCATTGGTTTTAAAATATTAAAAAGGCATATTCAATATCATCGAGAAATAAGACTAATTAAAAATAAACGAATTTTAAAGGGATAATATTTCTAACGACACTAAAAATAACAATTTCGTTTAGATAAAAATATCTATCAAATTGTTGCATTAATGCCTGAAAGTTTTTTTTTTTAAATATTTGTTTTGTACAAAAGAAAAGATAAGCCGTCTAATAAACACCTAGAAAAGACAAGTTTTAATTTAATAATTCTGATAATAATTAACTATAGCAAAAGCAATGTAATACATGTATTATGACTCATATTACAAGTAAAAATTATAAATAGTTGCTTATCTTATGTTGTTTTAAAGTTAATTTTGTAAATTGCACCTTTCATTTTTGTTACTATGTCGGGAATTTTATTAGTGAATAAAATAGGAACAATTAATTTCAAAGGAACAATTAATCTTTAGTGAAATAATTCAATGCTAGAACTTCTCAGATGCGACTCTCTTACCTTGGTATATTTAGTCTTTATTGATAACGAGAAACCGTTGAGAATATTGCAATGAAATAAATTCATTTACATTTTTTGCAGGTACTCTTAACGCGTGCGCGCGGTACGATTTTTTTTTTATCTTCTCTTTTATTCCTATAAACATATTACTTTTTGATGACAGTACTTATCAATGATTGTTTTAGACAATAAAAATAATATATAATATTATATATTAAAATCTTTCCTAAACAATTTTAGATTTCTACACGATCTTGACAAATTTCATTAGTGATTTTTTTTTTCGCAACCAACTAATTCTATCATTTTTCACAGCTGTTCAAGCTGAGTTCATTTGATAAACATACTGTGATGTCATAATGCTTATTTTTCATTTTATGAAATGTGCATATTATTTTTTTGTTCCTGACTTCCCGTTAAGAGCTCCTGTACTCCTTTTGTATTTCTTTTTATCTTTTTTTGCTTACGTGAATCATCGCTGGAATGGAATCAATCGGAATGTTTATTGTTCGAGTTAAAATACGTTTTTCTTTCAAGAAAATAGATTTTTATCCGGCAGATTGACGAAGAACAGCAAAATCGTTAGTGATGTTATTTTAATCGTCAAAATGTTCAGGATTTTTTTTATATGAAGTGCGCAAAATACGTATATAATTTTAAAAGAAAGTACAATCGGGTCTCTATTTAACGAAGTCGTTAAATCCTGAAAAAAAAGTTCGTTATTTGGAAAAATTGTTAAATAGAGATTCATCTTTCAATATATTTTATAAACCTCATAAAACAAATTTTAAATTCTTAAACACTGTGTACTATTAAAAAAGTAATTATTCACCGTTTGTAAATTAATATTAATTTTATATATCATACCCATTAAAAAGTAATCCAGAAGGAAAACAAGAAAGAAAAAGTTCAAGAATCCACTGTATTTTCAACTTTAAGAAAATAATTTTATATTAAAATTTACATAATTTTAAAGATGGTTTCTAATTTTAAGCCGACAAGTATTTTTAAACATGCATTATTTTATAACCACTATTTTTAAGTATACATCACCACATGCTTCCTTAAATTTAATTACTGATAAAGTCTGTTAATTTTGTTTGAAAAAAAATGTTTTCTCTCATAATATGGTGGTCTCTCATCTCGGTGAGTTAGGTACCTGATAAAACCACTTCAGGGTTAAAGATCCCCATAAAATGTGTTAAAAGAAAGATTAGATTGAAATGTCCACAAATATTTAGAAATAGAGTGAAAAAAAATTTAATCACTAGAAATAGATTGAATAGTTAGTTCTAGAGTAGATACCTGCTTCCCGCAGGGTAGTTTAAACTCCTGTCATGGAAAAAATGGAGAGTGACATTGGTTCGGCTTTACCTTAGCCTATCACTAGAGAAAAAGTTCATTAAATAGAAAACCCACTTCACTGTTTGGAGGTTATTTTAGGAAGAAAATCATTAAACGTTCTTGGTTCCTAGAAAAAGTTCGCAAAATAGAGAAATTCGTAAAAAGAGAGATTCGTTAAATGGAGGTCCAACTGTTTTTAATTTTCCCGATTTGTTAGTTAGGTAAATAACTTTTTAAAAAAGATCAATTAGATTGCCTCGAAATGTTCCACTGCGCCACAACATCAAATAGATAGTATGAAATTAAGTATTAAGAGGTCATTTTAGATTTAATAAAAATAAGCATCTAAATAGCATTCCGTCTGGAACGAAAATATTCTTCAATAATTCTTCTAGGGTAGGGGGTCGGCAAACTTTCGAGAAAGGAAGGCCGAGTAGAAAATGAAAACAAGTAGAAATTACTGAGGCATTTATAACATACGCGTGCGTAGGTGGTTCGAGCAGCAATTACGATCAAGACTGCAGTGGTACATAAATACACAAGTAATATATTTCTCATTCCTTCCAAAACCAAGAACTATCGATTATTCCTGTGACTGAATGCCAGAGCAGTCCTTTTGTCAAAATATATATTGTTGGGAATTATAAACTTTCAAGCTACGTGAAAATATATTCATACCAGTCAGTGGCGCACACAAGGGGGTCCTGGGGGTTCGGACCCCCAAAGCCCTTGATTTTTTTTCCGATTGATCATAATTCTAAGTATATAGTACGTAAAATTTAATTAATTACTAGTTATTATTGATTAATTTTATTAATTAATGCTAATTAGTTGTTCAAAAATTAGTTTTTTACTGTGTTTTGTTCCCGAAAATCGACAAAATCAACAGGAGCATGATACAAGAATGGTGAACTTTTTTGACTCCGGACCCCCTTTGAAAAATTCCTGTGTGCGCCACTGATACCAGTAATACCGTAAGTGTTTTATTCTGAAATTTCATACTTACGCTTTTGATTAAAATAGACCTGGGCTATTCTTCCTCATAAAAGTCGTTTCAACATTCTTTTTATTAACCCATAAGCATGTCAAAAAATACGTAATGAGTTTTTGTCACTTCCTTGGGGAGGGGGGTAAATGTATCCTGCCCATTTATGAGTCCTTCAGTGAGCGAGTATTAACGTGGCACTGTTCAGATACACGAGGGCTTTTAGTGACGGATACACAAGGCTTTTAGCGACGGACCACGTAATTTTGAACCATGGTCAAGTGACTTTGATGACACCCCCTCTCCTAACTACCACACCACACCAACGAGAGGACATTTGAGTTCTCGACAGATTTAACGTGCATCGCTACCCTATACGGCGGGTCGTTAGTGGTACTGGGCTCGAACTCAGGACACGCCTGCCATGATCCAATACATTGACCACTAGGCTACCACCACCCTATGAATCCTTCAGAATTCATGTACATAAATAAGTAAACGTTTTTGGAAACCCTTAGAGAAGTAACTTCCTATGGTGGAATTTTTACCAATACAGTAGAATTTTCTAATTTAGAACTAATTTTAATGTTTTCACCGATTCTCAATAAATTTTGTCAATGGAAAAAAATTAAATACAAAAGGAACTGTCTTCACCCAGTCAAATGTTCTAATGTGCATGCTAATACAGGCAAATTTTTAATAAAGGAAAAAGGAAAGGGTAACCATAATCTTTTTAATAGACATAATAGTCATTATTTTTATAAAATAATACATAGAAGCAGAAGTTTGAAGCAGTTTGCCGACTCCTGTGTTCCAGGGTACATATTCCCAAGTACATCCCTTATTTAAATAAATAAATAAAACGACCAAAAACTTAACGAAGTCCGAGAGCGCTCAAGGACGTCTGGGTGAAGTTATTAACTTTAAATCAAATTAAATAGATAAAGACTCGTTGCTGGTTAAGAAATGTTACATGTCGCGAAGTAACTAGTAGTTTAGTACTAATAACAAAGTAAGGTTTATATAATACTAGCTGGTATACCCGTTCTTCGCACGGGTGAACTGAAAAATTAAACAACACAGATTGAAGGATGAAGATTGCAAATTAAAGAAAAAAGCTTTTTGCATATCTCAGCTGAACAACAACAACAAAAAAAGCACCTTTGTTAAATTTTAAGTCCGTAGATCTAATAACTGATAAAAAGGATTTTTTTAAAATTTTTTTTAACTCCCCGTAACACTCTTGAGGGTCGATTTTTGAAAATACCTCCCTAAGCTTATCTCTGCTCAGCAAAAGTAACACATTGTTAAAAGTTTTGTGCAATGAACGCTTAAAATAGTGTAAATAATTTATATCTGAGAGTGTAATACATTAATATTACTTTTTGTTGTATTTATTTAATGTTAAAATTGTAATATTCGCAAGCAACGCCGTTTCTTAAATTATAATGGCGATTCAATGAAAAACACAGCGAAATGATAATGATAGAGTCAAGTTGGCAAATGCCTAGTTATTTTCATAGCTCGAGCTTTATTAAAGCTTTGTAAGACCCGCCGTGTAGGGGTGCGATGCACTTTGAGAAAGTTTATTTACTTTAAGTACCAGAACTGATAAAAGCATTTATTTTAAGAAAGATCAATTTCTTACTACCAAATGTGCATAATAAAATCATAAAAAAAAATTAAAATAAAGAGAGATTTATAACAACCTCTCCCTTCAAAACTTAGTTTTGAATTAATTAGAAGCGAGCCCCTTGCGTAGCCAAAGCAAAAAGAGTTTTTCACAAACAAAAGATAGATATATGCCGTGGTGGGCTTTTTTGCAGCGCAAGCCAGATTTGCTTGCAAATGCCAGAATTTTTTCCTACTTACTTGACAAACATTATTATATTTTGGACACTTTTTACAAATTTTTATAAATTATGGCCTATGTGTTATTCTGATGTATAAGCTATATTACTGTAAAGTTTCATTAAAATCCATTCAGTTGTTTTTGCGTGAAAGACCCACAAACATCCTCACAAACTTTCACGTTTATAATATATATTAGATTGTTACGTTAATCGGGGTTCGAGGATTTTACGCAGACCAGTCGCAAAGAACAAGACAGTTATTTAAGAGCGATGAGAATTTATTGTCCAGAAAACCAATC
The DNA here is from genome assembly GCA_019973935.1 of Trichonephila clavipes. NCBI lineage: Eukaryota > Metazoa > Arthropoda > Arachnida > Araneae > Nephilidae > Trichonephila > Trichonephila clavipes. The sequence continues at coordinate 67,612 of BMAU01015682.1, read as the reverse complement.
CTTGAAACACAGTAGTATTTCTCAAACTTTTAATATACTGGCGACCCCCTTTTCAATCATAATTTTTATCGCGCCCCCCTTATACATTGTATTGAATGCAAAAATAATGCACTTTGAGAGAGAGAGAGAGAGAGAGATACTAAAGCTACAATACGATCTTAATTATAAACCGTACAAATTAATAAGGTAAGTATATTATATTTTATATATGTTACTTTTTTGTAATATATATTTTATTTTTCTTTCTAGAATTTTAAATTGGAACAGATTGCAAAATGCGGTGGCTGCTTTGAATACAAAACATAGATCTCAACCAAATATAGAAAAAGTACTCAGAGTGTCAATTTCTAATCGTAAATCTTCCTTTGAAAAACTTTCCTCTGCAGGACAAGCCCATGGAAGTCGCTACTACTTATTAAGCTTGCTCAAAATTTTAGTATTAATAAATTAGTTATAAAATATCTTGTGCAGCACTGATACATTAAAAGTACGCTGTCTGAAGTACCCACTCTTCGCATGCGTTCATTTTTTAACAAACTAAAACATTCTTGATATAATAGCTGAATTGCCAGGAGAGTAAACTCAAATGCGCGACAATGTTTACGAAAATGTAAAATGATGTTTTAAAATGAATGTTTTAAAATGAATTATTAGTTTTTTTAAGCGAACTGTAATTTTAAGCCTCACAGAATTAGCATTTAAAATTAATGTTAAATGACGAACAATATTATAAAATTCCGATGAAGAAAAATTGTGTTATTTTTAACATTTAAAGCGAGAAGACTTCAAAATGTTTTATCCCGGGAGCAGGCACACACTCGATACTAACGTTAATGGTCCCGCGGGATGACTAAGTCACCTCAATCCTTTTTTTTTATAATTATTTTTATTGTACACGATGCAATTCGTGATTCCAGTGAATAATTTAACTAAGAGAAAGTATACTTACCTCCTTTTAAGGACTTTTCAATTTTTCTTTGGTAACAAATAAACAGTTTTGTCGGAATTAACGATTACGTGATCTGTGTGCCCCGCGCGACCACTTCCGGGTTAAAAGTGTATTCAATATAATAATATGGATGTTACTGCTGAAGGAAGGAAGGTTCGTTCTGGGTACCTTCCGTTCCGGACGAAATGCGAGTACTTAACCGATCACGCCAAAACGATCGTCTTCGCGGGATGTTGGAACTAGTTCATATAGATATCACACCACCACCACACTGCTAAAAAAATGGTGGAAAATGGTTTTCATTATGCTTTATATGTTTCAGAATACTCATAAAAATAAATTTTGGCCAAGTAATCCTTCAAAGTGCTCTCTGTGGTTTTCCAAATATCATAAAACTCTTTGACATGAAAAAAAAACACAACAGAGAAATACATTATTTACAACTTCCCTAAATGAGAAACAAACTCACATAAGAGAGGAGTCATAACTAACTGTACCAATAACTTAGAAGATCAAACATGATCAGCAAATTATTCTGCTGCCTACAGCTATAATGTACACTATTTCAAATATAATAACACACAGTGATGAATTTTTTATCTTCCTAAATTTTTTTGATTCTGAGTCTGGGTTTTGTTTTTTTCTCTGAAAGAGTAGTATTTTAGGTTTAAAAGGGAAACGTAATAAAAAGTTCCTCAACATGGGAATACAGCAAATCAAATAAAAGTAGATGATATACATACATTATATTAGCGTGCATTTTTATTATGTGTCAAAATATTTTGTTTTAATTCATTCTAGAAAATTAATTACTTTTTAAATCTTTTATTTTCGATATGCACGCGACCCACAGTTCGAGAAACGCTGAAATACATGATTCAGCCACAAAATTCGCAGAATAAATATTAGAAGGTCTTCATTTCTTCAACAGCACTCATACGCAACCAACAGTGTCTAAAACACACGTACGTAAAAGATTAGTCACAAGCACCACTCGTCGTATTCAATAGCCGATCAAAACCATACCAACACAGTTCGAAAACGAAACGAAAATTAGATTTAACGGGTGCCAGCGAAATGAATCGCTTATACCCAAATTCGCGGAGAGAAAGTGGCAATGAAAATCAATATCTGAATACACTCCCCCGCAGGGGGACCAACACAGTTCCGACGACTGTCTCCGTATTTATAGGCCTCGCGCATTTTTCAAGGAAGATCCGCTAGCGTCCTAGATCGGGAAATTAGAGGGTTTCTCCACTAATTTCCAGAAGAATCCATTGGGTCACTAACTTGTCAAAAATGGTCATCAACATGGTCACCAAGTCACCAACTTGGTCGCCAAAAATGATGCCAACTTGGCATCCCCATCATCCCCTCGCCAAGTTCCCATTGAATCGCCATTATAACGTGAAAACGGCGTTACTTGTTAAAACTACAATTTTAACATAACATAAATACAACATAGAGTAATATAAATGCATTGTGCATCCAAATGCAAAATATTTACACTATTTACTCAAAATTCGTAATAATATGATACTCATTGTTACATAAGCTCAAGTTTGTTTTCTGATAATACTCGTAATTATCAAAAAATTATGGATTAAGAATTCTTTCTAGAAGGATTTCAAGGTGAGTATATTTAGGTCCTTTCCCCCAAAAGATTCCCGTTTAGATTTCAATATACAGAGATTGTTATATGTATCTTAACTAGATAGATAATAATAAAAGTGTGTGTATATATATATAGAATTTTAAAATATGTCTCTTTTAATTTTATTCAATTAGATCTTTTTTTGAATTCGTCAAAGTTGTATATTTTACGTATATAAATATTGCTGTATGTATGTTTTAACTATGTAAATATTTTTTTATGTTATTATCAACAACCTGTTTGACCGAGAAGTCAAATAATAATTAGATAAGATACAATGAGATAAGATAAAAAGTAAACAAGACAGCGCGGGAAACCGAAAATTGATAAAGAAATTATCTAGAGTGACAATACCTTAAATTCAATAATTCTTTTTATTTTATTCCAATTTCGAAACAACTAAGCTCAAAAATGATTTTCAACTTCTGTCAATAAAAAATTTATCTTATTCTGTTAATTAAATTTATTGGTTTTAATAATAAATTTATTAATTTTATAAATAAATTTATGAATATTCTAGTGATAAATTTTCTAATTCTAGTAATGAATTTACCAATTCTAGTAATGAATTTACCAATTCTAGTAATAAATTTACTAATTCTATAAATTAATTTATTTATTCCCAACTGAGGCCCAACTAACGCCAGACCACATCCTAGAATGTCCGGCCCTTACTCCGCATATTATACGGCTCGGAATGGTGCCACTGGCTTCGGAGGTACGCGAGGTTCTTTACAGTGCTGATGCGCCGAGACTTGCGGAGGCGGTTCAGTGAGCTCACGACACTATCTGATTGTCCATGGACACGACAAAAAAAATTTATTTATTCTTATTTTTTGATTTTTGATTTGTTTATAAGTATGATTGAAAAAGAAAGATATTGCAGATATATATTTACCCAATGTGTGGATTGTGGAAAATTAGATTTTTTATAGCTAAGAAAGTATTCGCATGCATTCACAGATCCTTTTTTGTGTGTGTTTCCTTTTCCACATTAAAAACAAAACAAACAAACAAACGAAAAACTGCATAATTACATTAAACTCGAAATTTTTTTCGGAAAAAAATAACTTCTAAGAATAAATTTGGAAACTCTTCTTTTAAGTTTTGAAAAAACAGATAATTTATTTTTGAAGAGCAGTAAATCATCAAAATATTTTCAATCGACCAATTTCTGTTTATAATACTTGAATCAGAAAAATAGATGTAAGTGTTAAATCACTCTTACTTTCATTAAAAAAAAATATTGTCTTAAGATTAAATAATTTGATGAAATTTAATCTGATATTATATATTTGAATTATTACTAACATTAACTGAAAAAGCTAAAAACGATTAGGATCTTTTTATAATAAAAATTTTTCTCTTCTTTTCCGTTCGAGAAAGTTTCAGTTACAGCAATTAAATCAAGAATAGCTCAAAAATGAAGATTTATTATTTAAAATTGTTTTTCTCTGGTTGATTTGTTGGATCCAAGTTCGGAATTGCACCATTTTTTTCGAAAATTATTATGAACCAAATACGACTACCTCAAGAGCGAAAAATGTGTATGAATAAAAAATATGAATATATAGAAAATAAAATTATACTATTATATGTGTTTTTGTCTTTTATTTTGCTTAAACGATAAAATATTCTACCCATTATGTTTTTCCATATTTTATTTTGCTATCATTAAAACATAAAAGTTGTGTTGGCGACATTAAGCTTCTTTTAGAATTATGAATGCAATCAAAGATTTGGAAAAAATCGTAATTAAATTCACTTTTGTGTGTTATTATTGAAATACAGTTGTTATGTACACCTCACAAAATGAGAAATTGTAAGAAAAAACATAATTTTTAAAGCAAGAATCATGATACAATCTTCTACGACTTGTAGAAACGTATAAAAATTAAATTTGTTAACAGTACTGAAAGTGAAAAACTAGTTTCAAGTACAGCAAAGGCATCAATGAAAAATAGCTAATAAACCAACATTTTACTCTTCGTCTATAAATTCTAGAATTATCAGCACAATTTTGTTGATTATTATTTGTTTTGAAAAGCTCTCTACAGCCAGAAATTTCAAGAGAAGATTCCATTCAAATGATTGCTCAGAAACTATCTTACGAACAAAGAATACTTTTAAAACAATTCACTTTTATATTTATTTCTTTTCCTTGCCTTTGTTGTACTCTGGAATAAAGGTTTACTTTTTATTTTCTCGAAAACAAATTTAACTCGAATCAAATTTCATTATTTTTTAACGGACCCGTCAATTCAAACCAAATCCTCGTCTAGCTGTTCGACTAATTTCATTGAAGCCATCCAATCATCAAAAATGCCCGATACATAACCTTCTTTTAGTAAAACCTTCTAATCAAAACCGATTTACTTTAAAAAACATCCCCTTAATTTGCATTAACGTTTTCGGATGATTTATATTTATGTTTCTACAGCTGCTCCATTTAATGCCTTAACGTCTTTATTCGGAAGCCGGAAATAATTTTATTTTACGCCATTGCCATTTTAAAAAAGTTTTCTTCTTCCGTTGAAAGCTGAAATTAAGGTGGAAAGAATAGCGCGGGGAGAAAAATGAAGGAAAAAGTCTTTCAATTGGAGTAAGAGCATTTTGTTATTAAAAAGGAATGATGAAAGTTATTTTTAATTGGCGTGGTCGAGTTTCCGCCAGAAAAGGAGCAATTTGCTTCCATTTTTTTTCTTTTCTCTTCTAAACGCCTTAATCACTACGTAATTAATAATTTAATTTGTGAAAGTGGCTAGCTTCTAAAGTGAAATCTAATTATAAGCATTTATGATTTAATGCGAATTTCGTTCCATGTAAGTTATACGGGATTTTAAGATGATAATTTTTCTCTGTATCATTATTGTAATGTAAACTGTTATTTAGTCAATGTTTTTGACTCACACAAACTAACCTATAACTCCGATTTCAATAATTTGTATCTTTCAAATGGGATTAATTTTTCAAATGGAAGCTCTGTTTTTGAAATAGATCAATATTAAATTGTGTTTGTTGAAATTTTTTAAAAATTATATTTTTTCGTAAATTTATAAATAAATAATTTAACAGTAAGTAAAACATTTCTAAGAGAGGAAAGAAAAAGAATACTTACCAAAACAAATGTGAAAAATAGAGCTGAAAAATGCTAACAAAATAATATTTAAACTTTTTTCCTATTAAAAGATTATTTTATGAATTCAAAACTTTTAATCAATACGTAGACTTCAATAATTTTGCAACTAAAAAGTGTTATTGATAATACCGCTTGAATAATATCTTGCATTTGATTTAACGCATACTATTCAAGTCAAACCAGTTCATCCTTTAGTTCACAACCGTGTTTAGTTACTCTTGGATACAGATGAATATACACTCTTGGATAGACTGATGAAGAAAAAAAATCCCGACACTATGAAAAAAAAAATTATTTTAGACTAATGAAACTTCGGCAATACATTTGTTTGGTAACCTATTTAATTGATTAAAATTTCAAGATCACAAGATTAAGTAAGGGCTAGAAAAGCCATTTCAAATGTGACATGATGGTACATTATATATCGGTGTAACCGTCAGAATTTTAAATGTGAGTATGCAAATGTGTCGTACAAGCACCGATATCAGTCTGTGGGATGGAATTGTATGCATGTTACTCTTAGTAGGTCAATATAAGGTTGTTTAATTCTGGTTGTGGATAAAGCTGTCGATGCCGTCCAATGATGTCTCATTAGTGTTCGAACGAAGTAAGATCTAGCAGGCCAAGGTAACACGTTGATACTCAATAGAGCATATTGGGTTGCAACTGAGTATAAGGGTGCACGTAATCCTTTTCGAAAACTCATTTTGAATAATGTTTATAAATGTCAGTGCAACAGTTTTAACCACTAGACTGACGAACAAGTTTGCAGTCAGGATGTGTGAATTAACCTCGAGAGTGTTCTTGCAATCAAAGAAAATTGCACCAGGTGCACACCCTCTATGTCTATGCCGCAGAAAGGTTATTTGCAGGCGCTGAACTGACATTCTTCTGATCAATATGCAGCCATCACTGGCACCAAGACAGAATCAGCTTTGATCGGTGAACACAACACATCGCCACTCTGCCTCTCTCCTATGATTACAAGCGTAACATCACTGAGTGAGTGGTATAATTTGTGGATTCAATGGTATGAACGCTACAGAGCGTCTGGCTGGAGCTATGTATCTGTAATTCTGTAAAATCTGCAATTTCTGCTGGAGATGCACTACGATGTTCCCCAGTCTAGTGGTGAATACGGAGGTCTTCTCTGTCAGTGGTGACCCGAGTGTGGTTGAACCATAATTTTCTTGAGGTAAAGCCTTTCCGGGACTACTGTTGCCAAAACTCATGCACAGTGGATGCATTCCTACCAAGTCTTTTTGCAACATCGTGGAAAGAAATTTCACTTTTTTTTTTACCTCTATTATACTACCTCGTACAAACTCAGCGAGTTGTTGATAATATCATCTCACGACATCAAATCTCAATGATTAATAACCTTCATGACCGTTACAACGCATTTTTGAAGTACACTTGATTCGCATCCTCAAAGTTTCACAACTAGCCCGAAACTTATGTGCCTAACGCGAAATTTGAATCGAAGCCATCTTTCCAGCGGCGCACACAAGGGGTCTCCTGGGGGTCCAGACCTCGCCAAATCCCTTGATTTTTTTTCCGATTGATTATAATTCTAAGAATATAGTACGTAAAATTTAATTGTTATTAATGATTAATTTTATTAATTAATGCTAATTATTTAATCAATAATTAGTCTTTTACTGTGTTTTGTTTCCAAAAATCGAAGTAGCATGATACAAGAATGGAGAACTTTCGACCCCGGCCCCCCCCTCCCCTTGAAAAATTCATGTGTGCGCTACTGCATCTTTCAGATGTATAAACACGCCTACCGAATTTCGGTGATACAGCACATTCCTTCTTGGTGTTGGGATTTTTATTTCCATCGGTGTATTTCGTTAATGAAGATAAATGAAACGAAATGAAGCTATGTGGTAAAAATATGTCTAGTTCAAAGCAAACTATTTCAAACTCGTTGAATTTAGATCTTAATAGCAAGCTAAAGGTTAATAAAAGCGCGCGTAGCCCAGGCTAAAATCTCTTTGAAACAGATGGACAAATTAAATGTGAAACTTCCCTAATGACCATGATTTGAAAAATACCATACTCCCCAAAGAATAAATACTTCTAGAAAATCATTGCAATAAGTTAAGTGTGAGTTTCTAAAAGGATATAGTCTACTAAAATCTCTGGAAAGTTATATCCAATATTTCAGAAATAAATTTGAAAAAATTGAACAAGCATCAACTGATTTATCAAGACTCGTTTGAAGAGGAAGCTGAACACAAGCTCGCGAACAGCAAATAAATAAATAAAATAAAATATAATATTTTCGGTGAAAATAAATAAGTCGGTTATGAATTTTTTAAAAGAAGGGAAAATTTCATAGTGAATTCCTTTTATGTCAAATGCGATAGGGCAATATAACTATCTTGAAGAGCTGAGATTTATGGAAGTATTGTATGACACTATACTGTATTTTTTGACGAGCGATTATAACCTGAAATTAAGAAGTAATTAAGAAGAAAACCACACACAAACTAAAGGAAAGTTACAAAGACGATTTTGAATCCTTAAATTTTGACCGTATGTATTGGATTAATTTCTATTATTTTTAAAAGAAAACAAATATGCAATGAAGACCCCACTAGAATATTATCGAGTTGCAAGAGAAATCTTAATGTAGAGATATTTTTGAAAATATTCTTAGCAAAAAACCTGTATCGAATGCTTCAGGTGTGAGATCTTTATAAGTTTTAAAAAAAGCGTGTTAAAATTATTTAAGAAGCACTATGGGAAAGAGAAGACAAATTGAACAACATGACCATATTATTTATAGAACACAAGATGTTTTGGATAAAATAGATACAGCAAAAATAATTTACGAATTTACGAGAGAAAAATCAAGAAGTGATTGTGTAGCAAAATTGTAAGCTCGTTTGTAAGGTTTTTAATATTTATTTAAATACAATCAAGATTTTCTTTAGCCTTTGAGATTTATTATTAGCAATACATGTGTTGTTGTTGTGAATTAAGGTAAGCGAATCAATTCACTATTTTGGTTTTTCTACTCTTGAGCCCATGGGCCACATACCAGGTTCCTCCAACTAACTTAATCCGCCTCAGTACAGGGCCCACTTAGGACTAGATACGTCAGTGATTAATATCTAAGCTCCCAGGAATGAATTTATCGGTATTTGCACGAAACTAACTCGCATCACATTGCATTGACAACCGGATTCACACAAGAAATAAACTTTCAAAGGAATATTTTTTTTTGTAGGTTTCATATATATAATATAATGCAATTTTCTGCAATATAGAATGAATTTTTAATATTGTAAAATCAACTGTGCATTTCAGATAAATTATATTGCAATAGCGAAATAGTTTTATGTGTGAGGGGAAAGTGAGTGTGTGTAAACACACAAAGCGTTTTCTAAACTCCAAAAACACACGTTTAACTCTTATCTCCCGGTATTGTCATATCGCCGAATTCTATTTTAACTTATCTTCCCTCACCGTGTCAGGATGGCCGAGCGGTCTAAGGCGCCAGACTCAAGGCAATCCTTGCTCTGTTGCAGAGCGTTGAGTGTTCTGGTCTACGAATGTAGGCGTGGGTTCGAATCCCACTTCTGACAAGGTTACTTTTTTTAAAAAAAAAACATGTGCGTATTTTTTTCAAAAAAATAGAGCATAAATTTGTTATTTTTCTTAAATGGATTACATATTTTATAAAAGTGCTTCATTTTAACAATAAGAATTTAAATTTATAAAAAACTTCAGATACATTAGTAACGACATTTATATTTTATCTAAATCCCGATGCAATTACTAAAGTTACGAGTTTGTCAGTGGCATAACGGAGAACAACCCATCCCCCCCGCGATGCGAGGGTGTACTTTACGCCACTGGAATTTGTACAAAAAATTACAGCAATTGATAAAATATATTAATTTGAAATAGTATAAAACATATAGAAAAGGCATTCGTTTCAAAATGTTTTTTTCCCCGAAAATTATAAGTTAGCTCGTTACAGGTGTGATTTACTACTAGTTAACTAAAAGCGAGCCAGAGTTGTAAGTTTTTATTTTGAGTACTCAGTTTTTACTCTTTGCATACAGAAATAATAAAATAATCATTTAAACATAATTAAAATTCCAGAATTTTCAAATTCGAGTAATAATAATAATAATATTTTAAAAAGCTAGTTTTTACTAATTGTGTATTTCTTTCTACTCTATTCCAGTCTTTTTTATGTATTAAGTCACAAGCGGGATTTCCTGACTCAAACTGATTACATCAAACGAGAAATAGTCAAAATACTAAGGTATATCGTAAGATTGTAGCCACAAAATAATACTTATTGAGACCACTTGGTATCTCTTGAAAAAAATTTTTTTTTATGTATTTAAAATTTTTTTTTTTCATTTCATGTATAATGTTTCTGTTCAAGAAAATGATGCTAGAGGAAGTTTTGCACGTATTATTTATTCACACAATTTTAAAAAAAAACTTAACTTTTTTAAAAGAAATTTGGAAAATTTTAAAGTTCTACTCCTTTTGTAATTATTAATTTTTTGACTTTAAATTTTTTATGATATTCTTAAGGTTGTTTTAAACCACATAAGGGATCGAGTTTACAATGACTTAATTAGTTTTGAAGAAAAAAAAATAAAATGTTGATATACATGCTAAAATTCAATGAAAAAAAAACCGACACATTTTCTACACTTTAGTTTTTTTTTTAAAAAAAATATCCAGTTTGCAGCAAAATGGATTCTTAATTTTGTTACATTTAATCTATGTAACACACAGGGAAAAAATTGAAGTCATTGGTAAATAATTAAGAAGGAGTAGCATTTTGAATGCACTAATACTATATAAGAAAACACAAACTGAGAGAAAAAAAACCACTTTAAAGTTTATAATTCTGAAAAAATAATTATAAGCTTAAGTAAACTTAAAATACCACTTTAAGACTCTAGCTATATATTTTTCTGTAAAATAATTGCAATTTCATGTTATTTGAGTGTATACTTTTTTTTTTTTACAAATTATATCAATCTTAAGAGAGTATTAATTGAAAGAGAAAATTCAAGGAAAACGTTACAAATTTTTTTTTTGTTGTGACCAAAATTTTAGTTTATTTCTTCCCATATATTGAAATATTATATTTGTGTGAAAAAAAATACAAGGAATAAGAACTGAAGTTATGAAATTATTAGTATAAAATGCCTTAATAAAAAAATTTTACTTGTACACATTTCACAGAAAAAAAAACATTGTTATAGTACCTCAGAAATATCCTGCTTTGTGTACTATATAACACCTTCCTTTTTAATAGTTTTATTACTCTTTTTAAAATAGATTTTTTTAATAAAAAAGCTTTTTTTTTCCAATTCCTACTATTAACTCACACTCTCTCGATATTTATTTATTTATCTTGATGAAATTTTCAATCGTTAATAAAATGCATTTTAAAGTGCTCAATTGAGCTGAAATTTAATACACATGATTATTTTGAAGGACAATTCAATAATTTAGTTATAATTAATAAGAATTAATTAATTTAAACCAATTATTTTAAGAATTACAAATACAGCCACATTGGCTTCATTTTTGGCGACTTTGACGACTTGTGTCAAAAGTTGAAAATATTTTTTTCTCACGTTTTAAAACATTTAGTTGAACTGAAATTTTATATACACGATTGTTTTGGATGGCAATACGATACTTTAATGATAATTAATAAAATTAATTATCACTTAATGTTGTGATTCTGTCATATATATTTATATTAATTGTAACTTTTTAATAAAAAGTAGCTAAAATAAAATTTTTCTTCGTTGATCTAAGTAGGAATTGACTTAAAATTTATTTATATTACTTGTTAGCTATTTTATCCAAAAAGGGGGCATGGTCGAATTGTCTAATTTGCTTGTTTACATTTCTCAATCGAAGTTTTTTCCAACTCCTAATTTTTCGACGTGAACAAATGATTTATCAAGTGAAAGATAATAATGCAAATAATACGACTAATCAAAAATTAAAGAAAAAAACCGAATGATATTCTGGTCATTTTTGGGGTACCGAGTCCTCTTAAATTTTTAGACTTAGGACTAAGTTTTCATGGTTAATCTGTCTTATATAACCTCTATATTTCCCTCTTAATTTTTGACTGCAGTAGTTGAGAGACCATGATTGCGAGCTGGAGGCTGGGGTTATTTTTGACGACTTCTGATGGTGTTGAAAACTTTCAAGAGGAGAGAATGGTGCATGTTAATTCTGTCGAAGCTGAGAGTTAATTCAATCATTTTAAAGTAGATCACAATTAAAGACTCAAAATATATGCGAATTTGCTTACTTCCTCTATCCTATAATAGTAGTAGCGATTGACGAATTTAATCTGTCCTGTAATAAAAATAAAGGCCAAGTGGTTGAATGGTAGCGTAACGCTCTTCCACACCACAGGTTCGAGGCTCTACACTCGGACTGGGCAAGGTCAACTCAACCTTTCATCCCTCCTGCTGCTGTGGGTCGATAAATGAGTACCAAGCTTGCTTGGGAACTTACGCACTGGGAGTCTCGCGTCAGACTGACCACCTGATCGGGATATTTGCTCATGCACCTCAACGCCCAATGGTCACGTATACTGGGATGGGTACAGTAGGCCCTGGCCCTCATGGGCTGTTGCGCCACTGAGTTTGAGTTATAATAAAAATAGCAAAAATAATATATATGTATATATATAGAAGGCAAAATTTTTAATATGAAAAAACTATATTCAATTAAACACAATAAATTACTCCAAATTTTATTTTGAATGTTAAGATAGTTTTTAGATTTTTCGATAATTTTATTACTGTATTTTTCACTTGAGGACAGTATGCCTTGGCTGTGCGTAGCTTTTTTTATTATTATCTGTGGTATCATTTTCTTTGAAAAATGGTTTGATGGTGTTTGAAATTCTTTTTATGGGCTTTCTTTTCAGAAAAATTCTGAATAATGTAGAACTTCGATAGCGTAAGCTGTGGATTTTGTGATGCCTCTTCCGCTAAGAAAACGTTTAAGTTTCTCTCCATAATCTCAACATAAGCACAAAATTCACCACGACAAATATTTTCAGATGCATGTTTCCAAGTTTTTAAATGGTCATTCTGTTGCACTTAAATCGTTTCGCAGATAATGTAACCGCACATATCTTCAATTTTTCGTTTTTCTTTTGGACAATCACAACTCGATTTTTGCTTAAAACCTCTATTTGAGTTCCTCTTACTTTTACAATAAGTCGATATTCAATCGGAATAAAACAACTGATTTCGATTAGTGGATATAATTAAAAAACAGTTATGATATTCGTAATAGTTAGGCAACCAAAAAAATTGAATGATGTGAAAGAGCAAATGATAACTATCATGAAGCTTAATTTTGCTTGAAGGTTTCTCAATTTAGCGCTACCACATTATTTACAGTAGCACACACACACACACATCTTCAATAATTTTCGCTTAAACATTCGCTTACTACTGTTGGAATATGGATCAGAAGGAATATTTTTCAATATATATCTATATCTATATCGATATCTATCTATCTATCTATCTATGTATATATATATATATAATATATATATATATATATATATATATATATATATATATATATATATATATATATATATATATATATATATATATATATATATATATATATCTGAGTTCTGTTAAAGAATTAAATATTTGTAATAGTAATTCTAATATTAAACTATTCAAGACTAGAATTTTTCGGAACAAAAAATTCATTAATGGCCATCATAATCATTATAAACAAAACTTGTTAGATTCTAATAATCACATTTCACAATATATTAATAAATGTTACATTAAGAGTCATGCTATACATGGAATTAATGATAATTTATCTTCTTATAATTTTGATAACACTCAATCTTATTCGAATTCATTTCGAACAAACGCATACTATTCAAGTCAAACCAGTTCATCCTTTAGTTCACAACCGTGTTTAGTTACTCTTGGATACAGATGAATATACACTCTTGGATAGACTGATGAAGAAAAAAAAATCCCAACACTATGAAAAAAATTATTTTAGACTAATGAAACTTCGCCAATACATTTGTTTGGTAACCTATTTAATTGATTAAAATTTCAAGATCACAAGATTAAGTAAGGGCTAGAAAAGCCATTTCAAATGTGACATGATGGTACATTATATACCGGTGTAACCATCAGGATTTTAAATGTGAGTATGCAAATGTGCATACAATGTGTCGTACAAGAACCGATATCAGTTTGTGGGATGGAATTGTATGCCTGTTACTCTTCGTAGGTCAATATAAGGTTGTTTAAATCTGGTTGTGGATAAAGCTGTCGATGCCGTCCAATGATGTCTCATTCGTGTTCGAACGAAGTAAGATCTAGCAGGCCAAGGTAACACGTTAACACTCAACAGAGCATATTGGGTTGCAATTGAGTATAAGGGTGCACGTTATCCTGTACGAAAACACATTTTGAATAAGGTTTATAAATGCCAGTGCAACAGTTTTAACCACTAGACTGACGAACAAGTTTGCAGTCAGGATGTGTGAATTAACCTCGAGAGTGTTCTTGCAATCAAAGAAAATTGCTCCAGGTGCACACCCTCTATGTCTATGCCGCAGAAAGGTTATTTGCAGGCGCTGAACTGAACTTCTTCTGATCAATATCCAGCCATCACCGGCGCCAAGACAGAATCAGCTTTGATCAGTGAACACAACACATCACCACTTAGCCTCTCTCCTACGATCACTAGCGTGACATCACTGAAGCTTATGGTATCACTGAGTGAATGGCATGATTTGTGGAGCCAATAGTATGAACTCTACAGAGCGTCTGGCTGGAGCTATGTATCTGTAATTCTGTAAAACCTGCAATTTCTGCTGGAGATGCACTACCATGTTCCCCAGCCTAGTGGTGAATACGGAGGTCTTCTCTGTCAGTGGTGACCCGAGTGAGGTTGAACCATAATTTTCTTGAGTTAAAGAGCCTTTCCGGGACTATTGCTGCCAAAACTCATGCACAGTGGATGCATTCCTACCAAGTCTTTTTGCTACATCGTGGAAAGAAATTTCACTTTTGCCCCTCTATTATACTACCTCGTTCAAACTCAGCGAGTTGTTGATAATATCATCTCACGACATCAAATCTCATTGATTAATAACCTTCATGACCGTTACAACGCATTTTTGAAGTACACTTGATTCGCATCCTCAAAGTTTCACAACTAGCCCGAAACTTATGTGCCTAACGCGAAATTTGAATCGAAGCCATCTTTCCAGTGGCGCACACAAGGGGTCTCTTGGGGGTCCGGACCTCCCCAAATCCCTTGATTTTTTTCCAATTGATTATAATTCTAAGAATATAGTACGTAAAATTTAATTAAGTATTTGTTATTAATGATTAATTTTATTAATTAATGCTAATTATTTATTCAATAATTAGTCTTTTACTGTGTTCTGTTTCCGAAAATCGAAGTAGCATGATATAAGAATGGTGAACTTTCGACCCCGCCCCCCCCCCCCTCCCCTTAAAAAATTCATGTGTGCGCTACTGCATCTTTCAGATGTATAAACACGCCTACCGAATTTCGGTGATACAGCACATTCCTTCTTGGTGTTGGGATTTTTATTTCCATCGGTGTATTTCGTTAATGAAGATAAATGAAACGAAATGAAGCTATGTGGTAAAAATATGTCTAGTTCAAAGCAAACTATTTCAAACTCGTTGAATTTAGATCTTAATAGCAAGCTAAAGGTTAATAAAAGCGTAGCCCAGGCTAAAATCTCTTTGAAACAGATGGACAAATTAAATGTGAAACTTCCCTAATGACCATGATTTGAAAAATACCATACTCCCCAAAGAATAAATACTTCTAGAAAATCATTGCAATAAGTTAAGTGTGAGTTTCTAAAAGGATATAGTCTACTAAAATCTCTGGAAAGTTATATCCAATATTTCAGAAATAAATTTGAAAAAATTGAACAAGCATCAACTGATTTATCAAGACTCGTTTGAAAGGAAGCTGAACACAAGCTCGCGAACAGCAAATAAATAAATAAAATAAAATATAATATTTTCGGTGAAAATAAATAAGTCGGTTATGAATTTTTTAAAAGAAGGGAAAATTTCATAGTGAATTCCTTTTATGTCAAATGCGATAGGGCAATATAACTATCTTGAAGAGCTGAGATTTATGGAAGTATTGTATGACACTATACTGTATTTTTTTGACGAGCGATTATAACCTGAAATTAAGAAGTAATTAAGAAGAAAACCACACACAAACTAAAGGAAAGTTACAAAGACGATTTTGAATCCTTAAATTTTGACCGTATGTATTGGATTAATTTCTATTATTTTTAAAAGAATACAAATATGCAATGAAGACCCCACTAGAATATTATCGAGTTGCAAGAGAAATCTTAATGTAGAGATATTTTTGAAAATATTCTTAGCAAAAAACCTGTATCGAATGCTTCAGGTGTGAGATCTTTATAAGTTTTAAAAAAAGCGTGTTAAAATTATTTAAGAAGCACTATGGGAAAGAGAAGACAAATTGAACAACATGACCATATTATTTATAGAACACAAGATGTTTTGGATAAAATAGATACAGCAAAAATAATTTACGAATTTACGAGAGAAAAATCAAGAAGTGATTGTGTAGCAAAATTGTAAGCTCGTTTGTAAGGTTTTTAATATTTATTTAAATACAATCAAGATTTTCTTTAGCCTTTGAGTTTTATTATTAGCAATACATGTGTTGTTGTTGAGAATTAAGGTAAGCGAATCAATTCACTATTTTGGTTTTTCTACTCTTGAGCCCATGGGCCACATACCAGGTTCCTCCAACTAACTTAATCCGCCTCAGTACAGGGCCCACTTAGGACTAGATACGTCAGTGATTAATATCTAAGCTCCCAGGAATGAATTTATCGGTATTTGCACGAAACTAACTCGCATCACATTGCATTGACAACCGGATTCACACAAGAAATAAACTTTCAAAGGAATATTTTTTTTGTAGGTTTCATATATATAATATAATGCAATTTTCTGCAATATAGAATGAATTTTTAATATTGTAAAATCAACTGTGCATTTCAGATAAATTATATTGCAATAGCGAAATAGTTTTATGTGTGAGGGGAAAGTGAGTGTGTGTAAACACACAAAGCGTTTTCTAAACTCCAAAAACACACGTTTAACTCTTATCTCCCGGTATTGTCATATCGCCGAATTCTATTTTAACTTATCTTCCCTCACCGTGTCAGGATGGCCGAGCGGTCTAAGGCGCCAGACTCAAGGCAATCCTTGCTCTGTTGCAGAGCGTTGAGTGTTCTGGTCTACGAATGTAGGCGTGGGTTCGAATCCCACTTCTGACAAGGTTACTTTTTTTAAAAAAAAACATGTGCGTATTTTTTTCAAAAAAATAGAGCATAAATTTGTTATTTTTCTTAAATGGATTACATATTTTATAAAAGTGCTTCATTTTAACAATAAGAATTTAAATTTATAAAAAACTTCAGATACATTAGTAACGACATTTATATTTTATCTAAATCCCGATGCAATTACTAAAGTTACGAGTTTGTCAGTGGCATAACGGAGAACAACCCATCCCCCCGCGATGCGAGGGTGTACTTTACGCCACTGGAATTTGTACAAAAAATTACAGCAATTGATAAAATATATTAATTTGAAATAGTATAAAACATATAGAAAAGGCATTCGTTTCAAAATGTTTTTTTCCCCGAAAATTATAAGTTAGCCCGTTACAGGTGTGATTTACTACTAGTTAACTAAAAGCGAGCCAGAGTTGTAAGTTTTTATTTTGAGTACTCAGTTTTTACTCTTTGCATACAGAAATAATAAAATAATCATTTAAACATAATTAAAATTCCAGAATTTTCAAATTCGAGTAATAATAATAATAATATTTTAAAAAGCTAGTTTTTACTAATTGTGTATTTCTTTCTACTCTATTCCAGTCTTTTTTATGTATTAAGTCACAAGCGGGATTTCCTGACTCAAACTGATTACATCAAACGAGAAATAGTCAAAATACTAAGGTATATCGTAAGATTGTAGCCACAAAATAATACTTATTGAGACCACTTGGTATCTCTTGAAAAAAAAAATTTTTTTATGTATTAAAAATTTTTTTTTTTCATTTCATGTATAATGTTTCTGTTCAAGAAAATGATGCTAGAGGAAGTTTTGCACGTATTATTTATTCACACAATTTTAAAAAAAAACTTAACTTTTTTAAAAGAAATTTGGAAAATTTTAAAGTTCTACTCCTTTTGTAATTATTAATTTTTTGACTTTAAATTTTTTATGATATTCTTAAGGTTGTTTTAAACCACATAAGGGATCGAGTTTACAATGACTTAATTAGTTTTGAAGAAAAAAAAAAAAAAATGTTGATATACATGCTAAAATTCAATGAAAAAAAAACCGACACATTTTCTACACTTTAGATTTTTTTTTAAAAAAAATATCCAGTTTGCAGCAAAATGGATTCTTAATTTTGTTACATTTAATCTATGTAACACACAGGGAAAAAATTGAAGTCATTGGTAAATAATTAAGAAGGAGTAGCATTTTGAATGCACTAATACTATATAAGAAAACACAAACTGAGAGAAAAAAAACCACTTTAAAGTTTATAATTCTGAAAAAATAATTATAAGCTTAAGTAAACTTAAAATACCACTTTAAGACACTAGCTATATATTTTTCTGTAAAATAATTGCAATTTCATGTTATTTGAGTGTATACTTTTTTTTTTTTTTTACAAATTATATCAATCTTTAGAGAGTATTAATTGAAAGAGAAAATTCAAGGAAAACGTTACAAATTTTTTTTTTTTGTTGTGATCAAAATTTTAGTTTATTTCTTCCCATATATTGAAATATTATATTTGTGTGAAAAAAAATACAAGGAATAAGAACTGAAGTTATGAAATTATTAGTATAAAATGCCTTAATAAAAAAATTTTACTTGTACACATTTCACAGAAAAAAAAACATTGTTATAATACCTCAGAAATATCCTGCTTTGTGTACTATATAACACCTTCCTTTTTAATAGTTTTATTACTCTTTTTAAAATAGATTTTTTTAATAAAAAAGCTTTTTTTTTCCAATTCCTACTATTAACTCACACTCTCTCGATATTTATTTATTTATCTTGATGAAATTTTCAATCGTTAATAAAATGCATTTTAAAGTGCTCAATTGAGCTGAAATTTAATACACATGATTATTTTGAAGGACAATTCAATAATTTAGTTATAATTAATAAGAATTAATTAATTTAAACCAATTATTTTAAGAATTACAAATACAGCCACATTGGCTTCATTTTTGGCGACTTTGACGACTTGTGTCAAAAGTTGAAAATATTTTTTTCTCACGTTTTAAAACATTTAGTTGAACTGAAATTTTATATACACGATTGTTTTGGATGGCAATACGATACTTTAATGATAATTAATAAAATTAATTATCACTTAATGTTGTGATTCTGTCATATATATTTATATTAATTGTAACTTTTTAATAAAATGTAGCTAAAATAAAATTTTTCTTCGTTGATCTAAGTAGGAATTGACTTAAAATTTATTTATATTACTTGTTAGCTATTTTATCCAAAAAGGGGGCATGGTCGAATTGTCTAATTTGCTTGTTTACATTTCTCAATCGAAGTTTTTTCCAACTCCTAATTTTTCGACGTGAACAAATGATTTATCAAGTGAAAGATAATAATGGAAATAATACGACTAAACAAAAATTAAAGAAAAAAAACCGAATGATATTCTGGTCATTTTTGGGGTACCGAGTCCTCTTAAATTTTTAGACTTAGGACTAAGTTTTCATGGTTAATCTGTCTTATATAACCTCTATATTTCCCTCTTAATTTTTGACTGCAGTAGTTGAGAGACCATGATTGCGAGCTGGAGGCTGGGGTTATTTTTGACGACTTCTGATGGTGTTGAAAACTTTCAAGAGGAGAGAATGGTGCATGTTAATTCTGTCGAAGCTGAGAGTTAATTCAATCATTTTAAAGTAGATCTCAATTAAAGACTCAAAATATATGCGAATTTGCTTACTTCCTCTATCCTATAATAGTAGTAGCGATTGACGAATTTAATCTGTCCTGTAATAAAAATAAAGGCCAAGTGGTTGAATGGTAGCGTAACGCTCTTCCACACCACAGGTTCGAGGCTCTACACTCGGACTGGGCAAGGTCAACTCAACCTTTCATCCCTCCTGCTGTGGGTCGATAAATGAGTACCAAGCTTGCTTGGGAACTTACGCACTGGGAGTCTCGCGTCAGACTGACCACCTGATCGGGATATTTGCTCATGCACCTCAACGCCCAATGGTCACGTATACTGGGATGGGTACAGTAGGCCCTGGCCCTCATGGGCTGTTGCGCCACTGAGTTTGAGTTATAATAAAAATAGCAAAAATAATATATATGTATATATATAGAAGGCAAAATTTTTAATATGAAAAAACTATATTCAATTAAACACAATAAATTACTCCAAATTTTATTTTGAATGTTAAGATAGTTTTTAGATTTTTCGATAATTTTATTACTGTATTTTTCACTTGAGGACAGTATGCCTTGGCTGTGCGTAGCTTTTTTTATTATTATCTGTGGTATCATTTTCTTTGAAAAATGGTTTGATGGTGTTTGAAATTCTTTTTATGGGCTTTCTTTTCAGAAAAATTCTGAATAATGTAGAACTTCGATAGCGTAAGCTGTGGATTTTGTGATGCCTCTTCCGCTAAGAAAACGTTTAAGTTTCTCTCCATAATCTCAACATAAGCACAAAATTCACCACGACAAATATTTTCAGATGCATGTTTCCAAGTTTTTAAATGGTCATTCTGTTGCACTTAAATCGTTTCGCAGATAATGTAACCGCACATATCTTCAATTTTTCGTTTTTCTTTTGGACAATCACAACTCGATTTTTGCTTAAAACCTCTATTTGAGTTCCTCTTACTTTTACAATAAGTCGATATTCAATCGGAATAAAACAACTGATTTCGATTAGTGGATATAATTAAAAAACAGTTATGATATTCGTAATAGTTAGGCAACCAAAAAAAATTGAATGATGTGAAAGAGCAAATGATAACTATCATGAAGCTTAATTTTGCTTGAAGGTTTCTCAATTTAGCGCTACCACATTATTTACAGTAGCACACACACACACACATTTTTCAATAATTTTCGTTTAAACATTCGCTTACTACTGTTGGAATATGGATCAGAAGGAATATTTTTCAATATATATCTATATCTATATCGATATCTATCTATCTATCTATGTATATATATATATATATATATATATATATATATATATATATATATATATATATATATATATATATATATATATATATATATATATATATATATATATATATATATATCTGAGTTCTGTTAAAGAATTAAATATTTGTAATAGTAATTCTAATATTAAACTATTCAAGACTAGAATTTTTCGGAACAAAAAATTCATTAATGGCCATCATAATCATTATAAACAAAACTTGTTAGATTCTAATAATCACATTTCACAATATATTAATAAATGTTACATTAAGAGTCATGCTATACATGGAATTAATGATAATTTATCTTCTTATAATTTTGATAACACTCAATCTTATTCGAATTCATTTCGAACAAACGCATACTATTCAAGTCAAACCAGTTCATCCTTTAGTTCACAACCGTGTTTAGTTACTCTTGGATACAGATGAATATACACTCTTGGATAGACTGATGAAGAAAAAAAATCCCGACACTATGAAAAAAATTATTTTAGACTAATGAAACTTCGGCAATACATTTGTTTGGTAACCTATTTAATTGATTAAAATTTCAAGATCACAAGATTAAGTAAGGGCTAGAAAAGCCATTTCAAATGTGACATGATGGTACATTATATATCGGTGTAACCGTCAGAATTTTAAATGTGAGTATGCAAATGTGTCGTACAAGCACCGATATCAGTCTGTGGGATGGAATTGTATGCATGTTACTCTTAGTAGGTCAATATAAGGTTGTTTAATTCTGGTTGTGGATAAAGCTGTCGATGCCGTCCAATGATGTCTCATTAGTGTTCGAACGAAGTAAGATCTAGCAGGCCAAGGTAACACGTTGATACTCAATAGAGCATATTGGGTTGCAACTGAGTATAAGGGTGCACGTAATCCTTTTCGAAAACTCATTTTGAATAATGTTTATAAATGTCAGTGCAACAGTTTTAACCACTAGACTGACGAACAAGTTTGCAGTCAGGATGTGTGAATTAACCTCGAGAGTGTTCTTGCAATCAAAGAAAATTGCACCAGGTGCACACCCTCTATGTCTATGCCGCAGAAAGGTTATTTGCAGGCGCTGAACTGACATTCTTCTGATCAATATGCAGCCATCACTGGCACCAAGACAGAATCAGCTTTGATCGGTGAACACAACACATCGCCACTCTGCCTCTCTCCTATGATTACAAGCGTAACATCACTGAGTGAGTGGTATGATTTGTGGATTCAATGGTATGAACGCTACAGAGCGTCTGGCTGGAGCTATGTATCTGTAATTCTGTAAAATCTGCAATTTCTGCTGGAGATGCACTACGATGTTCCCCAGCCTAGTGGTGAATACGGAGGTCTTCTCTGTCAGTGGTGACCCGAGTGTGGTTGAACCATAATTTTCTTGAGGTAAAGCCTTTCCGGGACTACTGTTGCCAAAACTCATGCACAGTGGATGCATTCCTACCAAGTCTTTTGCAACATCGTGGAAAGAAATTTCACTTTTTTTTACCTCTATTATACTACCTCGTACAAACTCAGCGAGTTGTTGATAATATCATCTCACGACATCAAATCTCAATGATTAATAACCTTCATGACCGTTACAACGCATTTTTGAAGTACACTTGATTCGCATCCTCAAAGTTTCACAACTAGCCCGAAACTTATGTGCCTAACGCGAAATTTGAATCGAAGCCATCTTTCCAGCGGCGCACACAAGGGGTCTCCTGGGGGTCCAGACCTCGCCAAATCCCTTGATTTTTTCCGATTGATTATAATTCTAAGAATATAGTACGTAAAATTTAATTGTTATTAATGATTAATTTTATTAATTAATGCTAATTATTTAATCAATAATTAGTCTTTTACTGTGTTTTGTTTCCAAAAATCGAAGTAGCATGATACAAGAATGGAGAACTTTCGACCCCGGCCCCCCCCCTTGAAAAATTCATGTGTGCGCTACTGCATCTTTCAGATGTATAAACACGCCTACCGAATTTCGGTGATACAGCACATTCCTTCTTGGTGTTGGGATTTTTATTTCCATCGGTGTATTTCGTTAATGAAGATAAATGAAACGAAATGAAGCTATGTGGTAAAAATATGTCTAGTTCAAAGCAAACTATTTCAAACTCGTTGAATTTAGATCTTAATAGCAAGCTAAAGGTTAATAAAAGCGCGCGTAGCCCAGGCTAAAATCTCTTTGAAACAGATGGACAAATTAAATGTGAAACTTCCCTAATGACCATGATTTGAAAAATACCATACTCCCCAAAGAATAAATACTTCTAGAAAATCATTGCAATAAGTTAAGTGTGAGTTTCTAAAAGGATATAGTCTACTAAAATCTCTGGAAAGTTATATCCAATATTTCAGAAATAAATTTGAAAAATTGAACAAGCATCAACTGATTTATCAAGACTCGTTTGAAGAGGAAGCTGAACACAAGCTCGCGAACAGCAAATAAATAAATAAAATAAAATATAATATTTTCGGTGAAAATAAATAAGTCGGTTATGAATTTTTTAAAAGAAGGGAAAATTTCATAGTGAATTCCTTTTATGTCAAATGCGATAGGGCAATATAACTATCTTGAAGAGCTGAGATTTATGGAAGTATTGTATGACACTATACTGTATTTTTTGACGAGCGATTATAACCTGAAATTAAGAAGTAATTAAGAAGAAAACCACACACAAACTAAAGGAAAGTTACAAAGACGATTTTGAATCCTTAAATTTTGACCGTATGTATTGGATTAATTTCTATTATTTTTAAAAGAATACAAATATGCAATGAAGACCCCACTAGAATATTATCGAGTTGCAAGAGAAATCTTAATGTAGAGATATTTTTGAAAATATTCTTAGCAAAAAACCTGTATCGAATGCTTCAGGTGTGAGATCTTTATAAGTTTTAAAAAAAGCGTGTTAAAATTATTTAAGAAGCACTATGGGAAAGAGAAGACAAATTGAACAACATGACCATATTATTTATAGAACACAAGATGTTTTGGATAAAATAGATACAGCAAAAATAATTTACGAATTTACGAGAGAAAAATCAAGAAGTGATTGTGTAGCAAAATTGTAAGCTCGTTTGTAAGGTACCGACTACTGTGCCGCATTCGTTGCAGACCACTTTTATTTTTAGAAAGAACGGAAAGGTGCAAATCAATTTTAAAAAGTGTTGGCGGGCAAAAGTTGTGTGCGTTCCCTCAACGGAACAGCGAAGGCCGACCGCTTATGCTGGGCAAGAGAACATGTTTCTTGGATGCAGCATCAATGGGGCCTGTGCTGTTCACAGACGACAGCGTCCGCTTAGATTTACAACAGATGAAGAGTGATTCAACTGATCTGAAGGGAACAGCGCACTAGATACCATCAATTGTTGAAAGACACAGTTATAGAGGTGGTGGAATCCTGGTTTGGGCAGGGATCTCGCTCGGTGGCCACACTGACCTTCATGTGTTCCATGGAGGAACCGTAACTGGTCTTAGATATCATGAGATCCTTGATCCAATGTCCGCCCATATGCTGCAGCTATTGGTAACGACTTCATTCTGATGGATGATAATGCACGACCTCACCGAGCTCGGATTGTTGAGGAGTATCTGGAGGATCACGGTTTGGAACGAATGGAATGGCCAGCTCGATCTCAGACCTGAATCCGATAGAACATCTTTGGGACTATCTTGTAAGAGAGGTTGCTGCTTTAAATCCTCCTCCAAGGTCGTTACATGAGCTGAAACAAGGCTTACTCTGTGTCTGGTCTTCGCTTCCTATTCCGGTGTCCGACAACTTAATAAACAGCATGGGAAATCGATGCCGCCAATGCATTCAAGTTAGGGGTGGACACATTCCTTATTAGAACCCATTTTTGTATTGTTTTTATGCCATTTTAGCAATAACACTGTGATGTGCTGTTTTCTCCAAGAATGGACTTTTCCGCAGAGATTGCTTTTGTTATAAATCGTTTTTGCAATACACTTATACAAATTTCTATGACGCATTCAATAAAAACTATTTAATGCACATATCCTCCAAATTTTTTTTACGTTTCTACATTCATTCATTTGAAGATTAGACACAAAAACCCGGTTGTACCTTAATTTTTGAAGTGTACAATCAAGATTTTCTTTAGCCTTTGAGATTTATTATTAGCAATACATGTGTTGTTGTTGTGAATTAAGGTAAGCGAATCAATTCACTATTTTGGTTTTTCTACTCTTGAGCCCATGGGCCACATACCAGGTTCCTCCAACTAACTTAATCCGCCTCAGTACAGGGCCCACTTAGGACTAGATACGTCAGTGATTAATATCTAAGCTCCCAGGAATGAATTTATCGGTATTTGCACGAAACTAACTCGCATCACATTGCATTGACAACCGGATTCACACAAGAAATAAACTTTCAAAGGAATATTTTTTTGTAGGTTTCATATATATAATATAATGCAATTTTCTGCAATATAGAATGAAGTTTTAATATTGTAAAATCAACTGTGCATTTCAGATAAATTATATTGCAATAGCGAAATAGTTTTATGTGTGAGGGGAAAGTGAGTGTGTGTAAACACACAAAGCGTTCTCTAAACTCCAAAAACACACGTTTAACTCTTATCTCCCGGTATTGTCATATCGCCGAATTCTATTTTAACTTATCTTCCCTCACCGTGTCAGGATGGCCGAGCGGTCTAAGGCGCCAGACTCAAGGCAATCCTTGCTCTGTTGCAGAGCGTTGAGTGTTCTGGTCTACGAATGTAGGCGTGGGTTCGAATCCCACTTCTGACAAGGTTACTTTTTTTTTTTTAAAAAAACATGTGCGTATTTTTTCAAAAAATAGAGCATAAATTTGTTATTTTTCTTAAATGGATTACATATTTTATAAAAGTGCTTCATTTTAACAATAAGAATTTAAATTTATAAAAAACTTCAGATACATTAGTAACGACATTTATATTTTATCTAAATCCCGATGCAATTACTAAAGTTACGAGTTTGTCAGTGGCATAACGGAGAACAACCCATCCCCCCGCGATGCGAGGGTGTACTTTTACGCCACTGGAATTTGTACAAAAATTACAGCAATTGATAAAATACATTAATTTGAAATAGTATAAAACATATAGAAAAGGCATTCGTTTCAAAATGTTTTTTTCCCGAAAATTATAAGTTAGCTCGTTACAGGTGTGATTTACTACTAGTTAACTAAAAGCGAGCCAGAGTTGTAAGTTTTTATTTTGAGTACTCAGTTTTTACTCTTTGCATACAGAAATAATAAAATAATCATTTAAACATAATTAAAATTCCAGAATTTTCAAATTCGAGTAATATTAATAATAATATTTTAAAAGCTAGTTTTTACTAATTGTGTATTTCTTTCTACTCTATTCCAGTCTTTTTTATGTATTAAGTCACAAGCGGGATTTCCTGACTCAAACTGATTACATCAAACGAGAAATAGTCAAAATACTAAGGTATATCGTAAGATTGTAGCCACAAAATAATACTTATTGAGACCACTTGGTATCTCTTGAAAAAATTTTTTTTTATGTATTTAAAAATTTTTTTTTCATTTCATGTATAATGTTTCTGTTCAAGAAAATGATGCTAAAGGAAGTTTTGCACGTATTATTTATTCACACAATTTTAAAAAAAAACTTAACTTTTTTAAAAGAAATTTGGAAAATTTTAAAGTTCTACTCCTTTTGTAATTATTAATTTTTTGACTTTAAATTTTTTATGATATTCTTAAGGTTGTTTTAAACCACATAAGGGATCGAGTTTACAATGACTTAATTAGTTTTGAAGAAAAAAAATAAAATGTTGATATACATGCTAAAATTCAATGAAAAAAAAACCGACACATTTTCTACACTTTAGATTTTTTTTTAAAAAAAATATCCAGTTTGCAGCAAAATGGATTCTTAATTTTGTTACATTTAATCTATGTAACACACAGGGAAAAAATTGAAGTCATTGGTAAATAATTAAGAAGGAGTAGCATTTTGAATGCACTAATACTATATAAGAAAACACAAACTGAGAGAAAAAAAACCACTTTAAAGTTTATAATTCTGAAAAAATAATTATAAGCTTAAGTAAACTTAAAATACCACTTTAAGACACTAGCTATATATTTTTCTGTAAATTAATTGCAATTTCATGTTATTTGAGTGTATACTTTTTTTTTTTTTTTTTTTTACAAATTATATCAATCTTTAGAGAGTATTAATTGAAAGAGAAAATTCAAGGAAAACGTTACAAATTTTTTTTGTTGTGACCAAAATTTTAGTTTATTTCTTCCCATATATTGAAATATTATATTTGTGTGAAAAAAAATACAAGGAATAAGAACTGAAGTTATGAAATTATTAGTATAAAATGCCTTAATAAAAAAATTTTACTTGTACACATTTCACAGAAAAAAAAACATTGTTATAATACCTCAGAAATATCCTGCTTTGTGTACTATATAACACCTTCCTTTTTTTATAGTTTTATTACTCTTTTTAAAATAGATTTTTTTAATAAAAAAGCTTTTTTTTCCAATTCCTACTATTAACTCACACTCTCTCGATATTTATTTATTTATCTTGATGAAATTTTCAATCGTTAATAAAATGCATTTTAAAGTGCTCAATTGAGCTGAAATTTAATACACATGATTATTTTGATGGACAATTCAATAATTTAGTTATAATTAATAAGAATTAATTAATTTAAACCAATTATTTTAAGAATTACAAATACAGCCACATTGGCTTCATTTTTGGCGACTTTGACGACTTGTGTCAAAAGTTGAAAATATTTTTTTCTCACGTTTTAAAACATTTAGTTGAACTGAAATTTTATATACACGATTGTTTTGGATGGCAATACGATACTTTAATGATAATTAATAAAATTAATTATCACTTAATGTTGTGATTCTGTCATATATATTTATATTAATTGTAACTTTTTAATAAAAAGTAGCTAAAATAAAATTTTTCTTCGTTGATCTAAGTAGGAATTGACTTAAAATTTATTTATATTACTTGTTAGCTATTTTATCCAAAAAGGGGGCATGGTCGAATTGTCTAATTTGCTTGTTTACATTTCTCAATCGAAGTTTTTTCCAACTCCTAATTTTTCGACGTGAACAAATGATTTATCAAGTGAAAGATAATAATGCAAAAAATACGACTAAACAAAAATTAAAGAAAAAAAACCGAATGATATTCTGGTCATTTTTGGGGTACCGAGTCCTCTTAAATTTTTAGACTTAGGACTAAGTTTTCATGGTTAATCTGTCTTATATAACCTCTATATTTCCCTCTTAATTTTTGACTGCAGTAGTTGAGAGACCATGATTGCGAGCTGGAGACTGGTGTTATTTTTGACGACTTCTGATGGTGTTGAAAACTTTCAAGAGGAGAGAATGGTGCATGTTAATTCTGTCGAAGCTGAGAGTTAATTCAATCATTTTAAAGTAGATCACAATTAAAGACTCAAAATATATGCGAATTTGCTTACTTCCTCTATCCTATAATAGTAGTAGCGATTGACGAATTTAATCTGTCCTGTAATAAAAATAAAGGCCAAGTGGTTGAATGGTAGCGTAACGCTCTTCCACACCACAGGTTCGAGGCTCTACACTCGGACTGGGCAAGGTCAACTCAACCTTTCATCCCTCCTGCTGTGGGTCGATAAATGAGTACCAAGCTTGCTTGGGAACTTACGCACTGGGAGTCTCGCGTCAGACTGACCACCTGATCGGGATATTTGCTCATGCACCTCAACGCCCAATGGTCACGTATACTGGGATGGGTACAGTAGGCCCTGGCCCTCATGGGCTGTTGCGCCACTGAGTTTGAGTTATAATAAAAATAGCAAAAATAATATATATGTATATATATAGAAGGCAAAATTTTTAATATGAAAAAACTATATTCAATTAAACACAATAAATTACTCCAAATTTTATTTTGAATTTTAAGATAGTTTTTAGATTTTTCGATAATTTTATTACTGTATTTTTCACTTGAGGACAGTATGCCTTGGCTGTGCGTAGCTTTTTTTATTATTATCTGTGGTATCATTTTCTTTGAAAAATGGTTTGATGGTGTTTGAAATTCTTTTTTATGGGCTTTCTTTTCAGAAAAATTCTGAATAATGTAGAACTTCGATAGCGTAAGCTGTGGATTTTGTGATGCCTCTTCCGCTAAGAAAACGTTTAAGTTTCTCTCCATAATCTCAACATAAGCACAAAATTCACCACGACAAATATTTTCAGATGCATGTTTCCAAGTTTTTAAATGGTCATTCTGTTGCACTTAAATCGTTTCGCAGATAATGTAACCGCACATATCTTCAATTTTTCGTTTTTCTTTTGGACAATCACAACTCGATTTTTGCTTAAAACCTCTATTTGAGTTCCTCTTACTTTTACAATAAGTCGATATTCAATCGGAATAAAACAACTGATTTCGATTAGTGGATATAATTAAAAAACAGTTATGATATTCGTAATAGTTAGGCAACCAAAAAAAATTGAATGATGTGAAAGAGCAAATGATAACTATCATGAAGCTTAATTTTGCTTGAAGGTTTCTCAATTTAGCGCTACCACATTATTTACAGTAGCACACACACACACACACATTCTTCAATAATTTTCGCTTACTACTGTTGGAATATGGATCAGAAGGAATATTTTTCAATATATATCTATATCTATATCGATATCTATCTATCTATCTATCTATGTATATATATATATATATATATATATATATATATAATATATATACATATATATATATATATATATATATATATATATATATCTGAGTTCTGTTAAAGAATTAAATATTTGTAATAGTAATTCTAATATTAAACTATTCAAGACTAGAATTTTTCGGAATAAAAAATTCATTAATGGCCATCATAATCATTATAAACAAAACTTGTTAGATTCTAATAATCACATTTCACAATATATTAATAAATGTTACATTAAGAGTCATGCTATACATGGAATTAATCATAATTTATCTTTTAATTTTGATAACACTCAATCTTATAGTAGTCTTAAGTTAAAATTCAATAAATGTAGAGATAGTAGATGTAAGACATGTACTATGTTAAATATGGATCAATATGATTGTGAATCTAAATTAACCTTTGTAAAACTTTTAATTGTATTTATATCTTTTAAATTGTAAAGTATTTCAATATAAATATATTGGACAGACCTCCAATACTATTAACTTAAGGATATATCAGCATAAACATGATGTTAAATTCTTTAATAATTCCAATAATTCTAATAAAATTGAACTTAGGCACTTTCGTATGCATGATTTCAAAAATGTTGAACTGTCTATCATTAAAATTATTCCAATTACTAAGCACAGATTATGGTGGGAAAATCACTTTATTAGGAGTTTTAATACAATTTATCCATATGGTCTTAATGTTTTGTATTTTGCTAAAAATACTTTGCAAATAATGTTACAGAATAATAATAAAGAATTTTTTTATAATGCCAATAAATTAAACAATAATTCTAAAAGAAAATCTAGAAGTAATAGAACTAAAAGTAAAAATAGAGTTAAAAATTCATTAAATGACAATATTAAAGTTCTTATTGATGATTTTTTGAAAAAACTTCAATATCAAGAAGATCAAATACTTCATGTTTGGTCTTAATAAACATGAAATTGTATTGTTATATGAAACGTTAAATAATGATTTCTTAAAGGTTTGTCATGCAGTACACATTATTAAAGACATTCTTAACTATTTAGTTAATAAATTCAATATTAATGTTGAGAAAATTAATGTACATATTACAGAGTACTGCATTTTATTATTCATGAATAAAACTTTTGACAAAATTAACTTTTCTAATGTATTTAATAGACATTTGTCACTTTTTCCGGTTAGAAAGGTGGTTGTAAAGAAAGCATTTAAGTAAATAAAACGATGGGCAGATTTATCTTTAATTACAACAATAGTTCACCCTCTATTAATATAGAATATTGTATATGTAAAAACTATAATAATTTTATTGATGGTCATCATAAACATGTAGTTACTGGCAACTTAGACATAATCAATGGCAATATTTTAAAAGATATAATGAGTAAAGCACTAGTTTTAGATTAAATGTTTCTAATAATAACAATACTGTTAAAAAACAAATTATTAAAGATATAGATAATTTTATTACAAAATCTGCAATTAAATTTGTACTACCTATTGAGGCATTTGATGAGTATAAGTACAATATTTTAAAAGACCTTATGAATTTTAGTTACCATTACCATTCTCAATATGAAACTACTTTTAAAGATATAAAACAGAAAATTTGTGAATTACAAAAGAATTTTATCATAGTTTATATTGATAAAGTACCTGGTAACTATGCTGTGATTTGTAAATATTTATATTATAATATTCTTAATGATCATATTCTAAATAATGGATCTTTTAAAAAATTAGATTTGTCACATTATGAAATTAGTAATCGTATTATTGCTATTTATAAAAAATTAGGTTTTTGTATTCCTAAAATTATGTATCCATATATATTTGTAACTCCAAAATTCCATAAAAGTCCTCTTAAATTTAGAACTGTGACACATGGTTTTAAAACATGTATTACTACTGCAGACAAATTACTTCATAATATTATACAAAACTTTATTAATCAGCAATGTAATAAAGCTATAATTAAAAATAGTAAAGAGATTATAGATTTTTTAATAATAAAAATATTTATTCAGTTCATAGTTATGACTTTGAAGATCTTTTCAATTCCATTGATATATATGATATTATTAAAGTAATTTTAGAAAACAACAGTATGCATAATCTTAATATTAATATTAACAAATTTAAAACTCTCATAGATTTTGTCTTAAAAGAAAATTACATTAATTTTTTTTTAATGGTTCTTTATATAAACAAGAGAAGGACTCCCACAAAGAGGCCCAACTAGCAATAGTTTGGCTAATCTTTATTTACATTTTTATGAATATAATTATATTATTAATAATGACTACTATATTTTTAGATATATTGATGATTTAATTATTTTTGGTAAAAATGATAATTTAAATCCCATTATTAATTTTTATCTGGCTTACTTAAACTTAGTTAAAATTAATAATAATCCAATCAAAACAAATTACCTTGATGTAACACTGTATATTAAGGATTTGAAACTACATAGTAATATTTATGATAAAAGAGATGCCTTTAATTTTAATATCATCAAAGTGCTTTACTGGAATTCAAATTTATCAATATCTATATATAGAAATATTATTTTTAACTATATTTATCGTAATAATGTATTAGTTAGCGATAAAGCTAATATTTTTTTAAATCTTAAAAAAAATTTTAATCACTGTATTGAACATGGATATCCTGCTAACTTTCTTTGTAATTATATTTATAATGGTTTTTAATGATACAATTTGTATTACTGTAATTATTTACTGTTATTATGTTTTGATATGATTTTTTAAATTTTTTCAAAATCTAATTTATTCTACAATTATTAAATAGATGGCGCCACATGCTTATTAAATTTTAATAAATTATATTTTTTGCGTTTCTTTTATATTTTACACTAATTTTTATATAAATATTATTTTTATGATTTTTAAAAGTATATATATATATATAGAGAGAGAGTGACAACGGCCAGATTGAGTTAAATATACATTTATTAAGGGGAATTATTTACAAGGGAGGGCTAAAAGTTAGTAAAAAGTAATCGAAACATCATTAGATCGTTGGATTCCACGAGGCGTTTCGTTCCAGCGCCCTCGTCATCGTCTCATCGCCGTCGCTTCTCTCGGTCGTCTCTCGCGCAATCGTTCTATACCAGTCTGGTTTACTCGTTATCCTCGAACCGCCTTGTCAGATAGGTGGCGCTCTCTTGGCATTACGTCATTAATGAATATAGGAGGGATACGATATGTGCACATCCATTCCTACATCGGCCATCATGACCAAGCATGCGTCCTCGCATGTAAAATACAGTGTATTTCAAAATTTCATGAAATAAAACTGAAAAGCTAGAGGAAATAAACTTACAAATAAAACAATTATTTAAACAGACAAATATGTATCAGAAAATCAAAACTAATAATAAAGAATAAAAAAATAGGTATACAGATGGAAAGAAGACAAACAATACAAAGCAATCTTGAGTATGGTGATAATGTCGAAAAAAAATGTTAAAGTAAAAGTTTGCGTTCGTAATGTAACATTCATTTGTTAGGCCATGGTTTCAAGTATTCGGCACAAGTACTTGTTTTGGTTGGGCCATCAAAATTTCCACATTTTTCGACGTTGTAGGTATCGTTAGGTTTTACTTGTGTTATTTTATATGGACCGATAAATTTATTGCAGAGTTTTTGTCCAGGTCCTTGTTGCGTTTTTTTAATAGCAACTAAGTCCTTAACACTGTATAAATAAGGAGATTTTCGTCGAAGATTATAAGACTTTTTGTTTTCATTTTTTTGCACTTTAAGTATTTGCGTTTTTGCCGCTTTACGTAGGAGTTCTCTGTTTTCATTAAATTCGAGTTGTAGTTGTTCGTCGATTAATTGTTGAATGCGCAAATCAGTCTTGTTATTGATTTGTGTTCCAAAGAGTAATTCAAAAGGAGTGGTGTTAATGCTTCGTTGGAATGTTGAGTTTAAGACTTCTTGTAGTGAAGGAACATGTTTGAACCATTTCGTGGGATCGTCTTCTGACATCTTAGATAAGACAGGAATAATTGTTCGATTAATGCGTTCTACTTGACCATTAGCACGTGGCAAACCTGTAGTAATATGGTGAAGTGTAATTTTTTGTTCCGAACAATAAGTGTGGAATTCGTCAGAAGTGAAAGTAGTTCCACGATCAGTGATAAGAAAACGAGGATTTCCAAATGTAGTTTTTTGAATGTCTAATTTTTTTATTACCTCAGAAGTAGATGTAGTTTTTGTGGGGTATAACCAAACAAATTTAGTGAAAGAGTCAATGACAGCTAAAATGAATTTGTAGTTTTTACTTGAAGTTGCTAAAGGACCAAGATGATCGATATGGTATGTATTTAGTGGTATATCATGTTTGACAAGAGGATGGAGAAATCCTTCTTGTTTACCAGACTTTTTATTTTTCAATATACATGTTACACAATTAGAAATATATTTTTCAATTTTGGATTGAAGTTGCGGTATAAAATATTTATTTTTTATATGTTCTAGAGTTCTTTTAACTGAAAATGTCCTTTGTCGTGAGCATTTTTGATAAAGTGATGCTGCATCTCGTCGGGAATAACAAGGACTTCGGCACCGTCAATAAATTTATATAGTATATTATTTTTAATACAGTAGTTATCATATGGACCATTTTGAAGAAGAGCTTTTATGGAAAGAATGTGTGGGTCCAGCTCTTGAGATTCTTTTATCCTATGCACAATAGAATCATTACACTGGTTTGTTAAAACCTGTATTCTACTTAAAGCGTCGACATGGACCATTTGTGAGCCGGAGCGATGTAAAATGGTGTAATCATAATCTTGTAAATTCAGAGCCCAACGCGCGATTCGTGTGTTTAGATCTTTCTTACTCATAGTTTTTGTAAATGCATTACAATCAGTAATTATTTTGAAAGGCATTCCTAAAATGTACACTTTAAATTTTTTGAGAGCTTCTATGATTGCTAAAACTTCGAGTTCGTAGCTGGTATATTTTCTCTCCGTTTCGACGTTTTTCTAGACATGTAATATATAGGATGTAAGGAATTATCATCGGGGAATCTTTGTAATAAAACAGCAGAAAGTCCGTCGATTGATGCATCAGTATGTATTTCGGTTTCACAATTTTGTCGATATATACCTAAGACAGGTTTCTGACAGAGCAAACGTTTTAACTCGTCAAAGGAAGCTTTTTGTTTTACATCAAAATTGAAAGGAGTATCTTTACGTAAAAGATCACTAAGAGGCTTAGCAATTACAGAACAAGCAGGGATAAATTTACGAAAATATCCAGTGAGACCTAAAAAACGTTGAACTTTTTAGTTGTTTTTGGTTCGGGGTAATTGACAACTGATTTAGTTTTAGAAGGGGAAGGAAAAAGTTTATTATTTTCAATAATATGGCCTAAAAATTCAATTTTCCTATGCAGAAATTGACATTTATCAAAATTTATTTCCAATCCGTAATCACTGGACACTTGAAGAACTTTTTTGAGTCTCTCAATAGCCTCAGATTCATTTTTAGCAAGGATAACTTTATCATCCATGTAAGGGAGAACAATTCCTTGAACAACTAAGTCACGAAAAACTGTATTGATAAAACGTTGAAACGTTGAAGGGCATGTAGAGAGTCCGAAAGGCATTTTAAGGAACTGAAATTTACCATTTTGTGTTACAAAGGAGGTATATGGGCGATTCTGTTTGTTAACAGGCACATGGAAAAAACCATTACGTAAATCAATGGTACTGAAAACTCTAGTATCCTGAAGTTTATCTAAAATATCCTCAATGAGGGGCAGAGGATAGTGATCCTTAACTAACACACGATTTAATTTTCGAAAATCAATGCAGACTCGTGGACTGCCGTCTTTTTGCGGACTACTAGAACTTGGCTAGCATAAGCAGATGAACATGGTTCAATAACACCATTTTGTATCCATTCATCTATTTGTTTATCTACTATATCACGTTCAGTAAAAGGTAACCGTCTTGGAGAATGATAAATTGGTTTGTCGTCCGTCATGGTAATGCTTAACTCAATATCCGTCGTTTTAATTTTTATTCGGCCTATAACATACGAGTAATGCCTCAACATCATTACGAGTTTGTTTTGGAATTTCAGGGCCAATATCAAATTTAGGAATGTCGTCAGTAATTGCGAAAACAAATGGTTGTGGAGAAGCGTCGGATACTTCGATTTGTAGCTTAGAAAACATAACACTATCAGGGGTGATAGTCAAATTAGCTTGTTTAATTAGATTACAACCAATAATAATATCAAAGTTCATTGAGTGGTTGGGGACAACATTAATTTTAACAGGAAAGTCTTGGTTGTCAATTGAAACAGTTGAGTTGAACGAACCAATTACATGAGTTTTTTGAAAGGCCAAAACCAGTTAGTATATTACCACTATTTATTAAAGAAGGGGAGCCTAATTGATTCCATACACTTTCTTTCATTAAGGTTACTTGACTTCCGGTATCAACTAAAGATAATATTTTTTTTAGATAAAATTTTAACTTCTTTACACATAGTAGTTAATGGGGTAATTTCATCAACATTATTAGAAGAAGGGATATTTTTTTGAGGACAGGCATCAGATTTATGGCCAAAATTTTCGCATAATATACACTTTGGACCACGATGTTTATCTGGGCAAAATTTAGAAATATGACCGGATCCCGAACAATTAAAACAAGTTACGTGATTCCTATCTCTGAAATTTTTATTCTCAAATTTTGAATTAGGCTTTGGTGCATTGAATTTTGGATATCTATAATTTCGATGTTTATGAAGTGTACTTTCAACATCACGGCGTTGGCTACTAAAGTTTGGACTACGCGACGTATCATAAGAGTGATTTTTGCTTTTATTTTGAAATATTTTGTCATAAATTCCTAATTTTTCTTTAAATTCCTGAATTGTTGTACATCCATATAATATTAGCTTATTTGAAGGAGAATCGGGGATTCCATTAATACAATATTCCATAATTGAAGTTTCGTCGAGAAACCCTTGACCTCGATTCGCTAATTCCCGAATAGCGACTAAATATTGGAATACCGTTTCATTAGGCCGCATTTTTCTATGTTGTAATTCCTTATGCAATTGAGCTTGATTTAATTTTTTTCCGAATTCCTGAATAAGTAATGTTTTTATACAACTGTAAGAGTTTATACCACGCTGAGATTGAATAAATAATTTTGCAGTTCCTGTCAAAAGCCGTTTTACAAAAACAATTTTTTGTTGTTCGGTTATTGGGCAAAACGTTAAATTTTCCTCTACATCAGAAAAAAAAATGTTCAATTGAGTATGAGTCATCTGCACTGAAAGAACGAAGAGTTAGAAGTAAATCTTTAACAAAAAGCCACGATAAATCGTTTTTCGAAATAGAGGGAACAGCTGACTCATTAATTTGGTTAAGTGCGTCAGCCGATTTCCTGTCTGTAGAAAGTGGGGGGAAGCAAAGGAATTTTCTGCATCCCACGGGAGGCATTCTTCTACATCTCGTGTATTTAATTTATTATGAAAAAGTGGATAAATCAGCTAGTGAAAACAAAATATTATTACAAAGTTCTTCGGCAGTTCCATTTGTTTCTAGTTGTAAAAAATTAGCTAAACAGATTAAATCGGGTAGGTTAAATTTTTTTAAAATAACGGCGGAGTAGTCTTCAATATCAAAATCTTGTGCGAAACCCGTAAACTTTCGCAATTGTTCTCTAGAGGTCCTACTGAATGGGTGATCGTTAAAAACAACAGAATACAATAATTTTACATTTTGCGTATTGCCAAATTTCAAAGCTTGCGCGATAACTGGGATATCATTCAGTGTTAAATAAGACATAATAAATCACTTAAATTGAACCAAAATACGTAAAATATACAAATATTTGCAGATCACTTAAAATGATATGTGAGTAAAATATTTCAACACAGAAAAAAAATTAATACGCTATGAAAAGATTAAAGTCTAGAATAAAATGTCACTAGTAGCAGTTGTACAAGTTAAAAAAGAATATATCGTATCACAGTCACATTAGCAGTTTCAAAATATATTTTCACAATCACTGAGAGTTTGTAAAAACAATGGAAATAAAACTCACGGTAAACTTTTGCACACAACGTCTTGATTGTTGAATATTAACTTTCATGAATGTATAATAGTGTTGAAGAAAATCTTGATGTGTCGGCAAAATTATCGACTAAATATCTTCACAATCGTGAATTTTCACACAACACTTGAAATTGAATGAAATCGTCAAACACACGTTGAAAAACGCTTTGAAGAATAAATGCGCTTGAATTTGAATAAAATCGTCCAACACACATTGAAGAACACATTGAATAAATTCACTTATCTTGCATCGTCATCGTCCTTTTACTTCGGTTTTCTAGGGGATTTTAAGTTAAGGGAAAGGCCGAGCCTCCATATAGAGAGTGACAACGGCCAGATTGAGTTAAATATACATTTATTAAGGGGAATTATTTACAAGGGAGGGCTAAAAGTTAGTAAAAAGTAATCGAAACATCATTAGATCGTTGGATTCCACGAGGCGTTTCGTTCCAGCGCCCTCGTCATCGTCTCATCGCCGTCGCTTCTCTCGGTCGTCTCTCGCGCAATCGTTCTATACCAGTCTGGTTTACTCGTTATCCTCGAACCGCCTTGTCAGATAGGTGGCGCTCTCTTGGCATTACGTCATTAATGAATATAGGAGGGATACGATATGTGCACATCCATTCCTACATATATATATATATATATATATATATATATATATATATATATATATATATATATATGCTCATCACAAATACATTAACCGTCTTGCTACTTCTAATTCCAAAACCACCACACAACAATAGGATTTCAAAGTCAGCATGTTAGTGGTCTTGCTGTGAAGATTATATCATAACACTCTCATATCACAGTTTACATTTTTTCCACACACATCTTGAACATCTTACACATTGTTGACAACCAACCAAATTAGAGCCTAGCAAATTTACATTTTTGACAATCAACCAATTCAAATTCTACCATATTTGATTGTCGTCTTTTTTGATATCTGTCTTTGCTGGCTGGTTTAAAAGTTAGCTCAAAAGATGTGTTCATGTATTTTCGAATTTTTTAACTTGGTGAATAATTGATTTTCATTGATGTCAAGACGCTTGATTCTCTTCGTAAAAGCTCTGTGAGTAAAGAAATTTTGTTAAATTATTTTTTGAAAAATACTTTTCTTATGTAATTGTTTTAGGATTTTCCTACTTTTCTTACGTAATTGTTTTGCGATTTTTCTGCATTAAGAGTTTGGGAGAGTTTGTTACATAATAGTAGTGAGTGGCTTTATCATACTCTCTGAGCTTTTACATACTCTAAATTTTTGTTTATTTTATTTTATTTGGTTTTTCCTACCGAGTTGCAAAGGGGGAAGGTTGGCGCCTTCAAACTAGTTTAACCTCACTTATTCGGTCCTAAGTCCGAAATTGCTTTCTGACTCGCTAGGTTCTTCTTTTTTGTAGTTTCTTTTTTTTTCTATAATTTTGATCTTCATGTTTAGCTTTTATATTTTTATTACGCTATTTCTTGTTACGTTCATTATCTATTATTTCTTGTTTTTGATATATAATACAAATTTCTATATATATATATATATATATATATATATATATATATATATATATATATATATATATATATATATATATATATGTATAAATTTCTTAATATCCTATCGCAATTAATTTTATGCGGTTCTGCTCTCACTCTCTTGTATTTGGCAGGAACTCATTACTTGTTGATGCACTCTCGACCATCGTCTACACTCCGAATAAAAGTAGGTTATGTTTTTGTTCATATGTTATTTAGTTTAATGATTTTTTATTATTTAAATTCCTCATATATAATTCTTTCCTTTCCTCTTAGTACATAGTATGACAAATTACAGGTGAAGGTTGGCTGGCCGCAAAACATGACCTGCAATCCTGGTTCCTAAGGCCGGGAGTTTGTCATTGTACTATTGTGCCTTCTTCCTATTTTTAGTTATCTTAGGTTTATAACTATCTGTTTATTTTTATATTTTCGTTTATATTTATGTATATGTATATATATGTATATATATATATATATTTTATGTATTGAATTTTTTATATTGGATTATATATATATATATATATATATATATATATATATATATATATATATATATATATATATATATATATATATATATATATATATATATATAATATTATGTATAGCACATAGAAGGGAAAAAATACTCACAGGACATACATTTTAAAAAAAAATTTACATTATATACGTTTTTATACAATGTTTATTTATTTATTTTAAGCATTCTTTTTTTTTACATTTTCTATTTTTAATATTTCTGAAGAAATTTTACAATTTTTTTAAGTACAAATTTTTTTACAGACTCCATAAAACTAATAGTAAAACCCTATTATATTTTTTTTATCAGTCCCACTCTACATATTCAGTACCATAAAAAAAAGTTAATTTCTTTTCCTCAAAACCACATCTGTTTATATTTGCCAAACACGACTATAAATTCAGCGAGGAAAAATACAAGGGAGCTGAACATAATATCAACGTCATGTTCGCCTACCACTTTATAGCCGAAGTTGTAAATTTGACAAATATGTTCTGTCACACAGCCTTGGGGACAGTGAAGTACTTTCGAATATCACGCCCACCTTTACAAAGCCATGAATAATATTTATGCCTTTCGAGACATCGAACACGACGAAGATGAAACAAAAATTCCGTAAGCCGTGGAATTATTCGCAAATAATGTTTTTCTTCATATGGGGTTTTATT
Source organism: Trichonephila clavipes (assembly GCA_019973935.1). Lineage (NCBI taxonomy): Eukaryota > Metazoa > Arthropoda > Arachnida > Araneae > Nephilidae > Trichonephila > Trichonephila clavipes. The sequence continues at coordinate 26,913 of BMAU01015682.1, read as the reverse complement.
TATGGGAAATTCGATCAGCTTAAAATTGATGGTGTAGTAATTTTGATATTTTAACAGAATTTTGTGAATAAATTTCTAAAAAAAAAATTAAGATTCTTTCTATGTCCTCCAGTTTGGAAAAGAAAAGATACAAAAAAGAAGCTTGAAGTGGAAATAAAAATCAAGAGGATAATTTGAAGACATTGCATTAAGTACAATGTTTGCTTAAAAAGAAAATGAGTAAAATGAATAAAACGTAAACTGGAAGAATTTTTAGATAATATGTTTTTTCATAAAGAAAAAAAAAATAATATAAAAGATATGTGGTGGCACTTGAAAAATTCCACTTGACCACCATGAACTTGAGCCGGCTGAATGCAAATTAACAGCAAGGTGATTTCTGCAGCGGAAGCTCAAATCAAATCGTCTGCTGATTTGTAACTTTTAATTTAATGAGATTAGAATATGGAATTTAAATAATGTTATAATAGAATTATTGTTGCTGTGAGATCCTTCCGATATGGTGGAGTTCCACAGGTTACTTATACCTACATCAAACCGCATAGGATATTTCTAAAGGTAGGGATTATCTGGAAAATAAAAACTACTTATTGAATTAAAAATATATTTTTGTAGAATTTTTTTTACCTGAAGTTTTGACTGACTACGTTCGAAACTGGGATTTTAAAAAAGCGTATATAAATGAATAATTTTTTTTTGATATTTAAGGTTAGTTGAATTAAAATACACATATAAAATTATTTAAAGATTATTATTACAGTAAAAAGTTATTTTTAAATGCCATTTTTTTTACAAGAAATGAAGAGAAAATGGCTTATTTTCAAAAAAATTCTTCGTTTATGAAAAATGTTTATGTAATAAAAATATTTTCTCTATATACAGGGGACCACAAAGGTGTTCATACACTTATAATTTCCAATAAAATTTAATGTTTTCGACTAATAAAAATTAATACATTGGAATTTTTTTATGATATCTGCAGCTTGTTCTTAATGGAATGACATAATCAATTTTTTTTAAAAATAGTATAACTGTTACTTTTTTAAAAGTTAATCAAAAAGCTACTAAAAGTTACGCCACAAAAGTCTTCGTACATTTAACAAAAATCTCAACATAATTTTAAATATTGCTTTTATTCTTAATTTAGTACTTAGTAGAATATCTGTTTGTGTCCACAACTGTTAAACGTCTTGGTATAGATTTAATCAGTTTTTTTTTGTAATTTTTGCATCGAATTTTCTTCATGCTTCTGTGGTTATTGTTTTTACTTCACATTATGTGTTTATGTATCATGTATTCTTTTTTTGAAATCAAATTCTCACTAAATATATTTTATTTTGCTAAATAAAGTGATTGAGGAGGTGTTTTTAGAATTTGGGGACAGTTATTGAGACACCAGTGGCGTACAATGAGAGCAGTGCACTTGGCGTCATTACTCTGTTAAAAAATTAAGTAGTCTCCAATATCCAAATTTCGGGCGGATAATTTAAAATTTCTCTTTAAAATAATTAAATAGAGCTCATGATTCATAATACCATGAAAAAATACCAAATTACCTAATTCTGAGGCCAATTTACATCCCCACGCTAGAACACCTCCACTTCCATGCAGAAGCATGGAAGTGAAGGAGTTCTTGTTCCACATAAATTCATGGGATTAAACTCCTTTTTCATTTACAAGCTATTACAGGCCCATCGGAACCAAAATTGTTGAATTGTCTGCCATCCCAATCAATTTGCTGTCAATTTTGAATTTTCTCTGAAACTTAATTCCAAGAATCTAGTTTGATTAATAAAACATGGAGGTAGAAGTGTTCTTGCTTGGGGGTGTAAATCGACCACAGAATTAGGTAATTAGGTATTTTTTGTTGATATTGTGAATAATGAGCTCTGTTTAAATATTTTAAAGAGAAATTTTAAATTATCCGCCCAAAATTTGGATATTGGAGTCGACCAAATATATATAAAAAAAATCTAAAATCTCCAAGCTCAAATTTCGCGTTAAATGTATTCTTATAATTGTAACAACTACATTTAAACTCTGTCTTCCCTTGACCAATGCCAGGTGGCGCTACCTGTTCTTCTGAGAAGGCGAAACATTTTTTCCTTCCTTCTGCCCTGGAATAACCCCGGAAAAAGATGCGTACACGTGGAGTCAGGGAATGCCTTTCCTTCCTTTAGTCTTTAAGCTTATTTCTGTAATGAATGTAATAGATGTGTGTGTTTTTTTAAATGGCAATTTGTGTTGTGGAACGTAAGGAAAATTAAATAAGATTTGTTCCTGTACTTATCAAGGTCTTCATTATTTATTTATCATAATGAATCAAGACATGGGGGATTGTCATATAATTAATTTGTAACTAATTACTCAATAAACATTTTGTTGTGTCTTTGTCGTATATATTATTTTATTTAACATTGAAAAGTATTATCGCAAAGTTTTTTGCAAAGCGCATTTCAGATAAGTAAAACTCTTTCAAACTTATTTCATTGTTAGTGCGCAATCATATTTTGAAATTGTTAAAAGTGTACATCGAAAAAAAAAAGAAGTTGAGAATCATTATTCTAACACTAAATATCGAAAAGTTATTCATTTATACGCTTTTCAAAATCAGTTCTAAACATAATCAGTCACAAAATCATATGGCACTCTTAGGCTTTGCTCTACTTATAAGGAAAATAATGTTATTAATTATCATTTGTAGGATTATATCATGAGATAGTTTGGCTGGTTTAGTTATCAAAAAATCAGTAATATGACTTAGCCTACCACTGAGCTGCAATTTTTTTTCTTGTGAAGATCATTATACAGTGTTCAAAAAATATCAAATTTTCTTGCAAATTTTTCAGAAAGCTGCATTGGAGTATAACATAAATTCGAAAATTTAAAAAAAGTTTGTGATGAAATTGAGACTATCACGTTAAACCATGAATTATGTGTCACGAGATCAATTTCATTTGTCCATTAAAATTTAAACAAAATTTGAAGATAGCTTTTATTTATGGAAAAAGTAAATGTGATATATATTACTCGCATTAGTTTATTATGAGGCTTAATAAAATAGCTAATCAGGTATTGGAAAGAAAATATTATTCTCTTCATATTATATCCAATACCAATTATTCAAAATATTAATCACCTTAAACTTACTAATTAATTGCACAAAAATCATTTAAATTAATCTGAAAGGTTGGACACATATATTTTGTCCTACATCATATCCTACTACCTTCAGAAATTTTCTTAACTATAATCAATTAATTCCTTAACTTACTGAAATATAAACGTGAATCCTTATAATTACTGAAATCAAAGTCGAATTATAAAACGTTTTCGTATACTAGGTAAAGTTTTAACTTTCCTCTTAGATTTTACTTCTCCTTATAAATTATGTTTTACTTGGAAAATCTTTGAATTTCTATTCCTTTTTTTAACAGTCTGCGAAGGCACAGGAAGAAAAAAAATGTATTTATAAAAAATATTTTGTGTGAGAAACAGTTGTGTTAAAAATTCCGCAATTAAATCAAAATTTATAATCGATGATATTTCTTTTGAATGAAAGTAATTGCTTGCACACTCTCATATAAAAGTGAAATAATCAAATGGAACAATTTTGACAGCTTTTACTTTTCTTTCTGATGTTACATTAATGTTATGAGTTTTTTCAAACAAGGTTTTGTGCGTTCTGATGAGACACATTAATGTATCACCCTGAGAAAAAGTTTCATAAAAATATAATTTTAACTTTTTTTTTTCTCTACAAACTGTTTTCTTGAGAGTGGGGAAGAAGTACCTGCTGTAATAAAAGAGATCTTTGTTTTAAAAGAGGAGAAAAAACTGCACTGGGGAGAAAAAAATTCCCCTTACCCTGTTGCCAAAATAAACTGTTAAATGAAAACAAGAAAAAAATGAGGGGTAAAAAATAAGAATGAATATATAATTTTTTTCCCACTTGTTTTTTTGCTGGATTTTTTAGATGCGTGAATCCCCAAGCAAGTCTTGTTAGAGTGTGGTTCCACAAGAGGGAAAAAATTATGATTGTTTTTACTAAAGGAGCTAAGGAATTTTTTTTAAAAAAAAAGACATTTCCCTTGTACACAAGTTCAGATGCGGGAGAGAATGCTGCTTTACCTTTTTTTTTCCTTATTCACCCCCTACCATCCATTTTTTAAATACCTTAATCGCTTCAACGTCAAGTTTGTTTAAAATGGTGAAGCTGGTGATATATCCCTACAACTCCGGACACAAGTGTTGCCTTTAAATTCGTTTCTTAAAAGTTTAAATAATTGGAACCATTTTTTAAAAATATCTTTTTAAAGGTGAAGCTTCTTTTAATGTAAAGACGTAGAAAATATTTATACTGTTCTAAAATGGGGGGGATATTTATTTTTATTTCTTTTGTCTTTATTTCCTTTAAAACAATTAATACATTCTCAAACTTCAATTTACACTAATTAATTTTAAGGTTATAAATATTTTTTGTACAAATCCCAGGAAAAATTAGAGTGCCTTCTTAATTTTGTAATCATGAGGTGATCTTGAAATGAGTTCAGTTGAATTATACTTGTATTTATTTCAGGAAAAAATAGCTGTCTATCTATATATTTCCCATTTCAATAATGTATTAGAATAATAATTTAAATTTTGAACATAGGTTTGTAATGAAAGTTGAGCTTCATTAACATTTTATTTTATTTTTTCATTTGAATCCATGGATTTAATTTAATATTATTCTGTTTATCTTAGTAAATATAGTATGTCAGTTTCTTACTGATATTATATCCGCTTTATTTTTTGCAAGTTTCACCGTGAATATTTGATCCTAATTTTTTAAAGAATTATTTAAGAAAGGAATTTTATTAAAATAATTAAAGAGAGAGAGAGAGACAGAGAGAGAGAGAGAGAGAGATTGGAAGTACATGATTATTCTTTTTAAAAAAATCTAAAGATTTTTTATTATTTGTAATCGCAAGTCAACTTAAAAAGAACTGAAGTGGGTTGAAACTTGTCTGTTGTCAAAGCCATGTAGACTGGTTGCTTAGCGATGGCTTTGTTCTAAAAATTATTATTGTAACTTTTTCTATTGCTGTTGATGTTTAATTTGCATTAATAAAGAAGTAATATGAATAATCTTGGCTTCTAAATTGAATACTATGTAGAATTCGTGCCTCTACAGTAAAAATTTTTTAAAAGAACGTTTACAAACAGTTTTTTTAAAGAAAATTGCATTATAAAATCATAAATCTAAGGTATCATAAAATAGCTACAAGGGATATTCGGATCAATACAGTAGGATTCATTAATTAATCGTAGACTATGTAAAATTAGGTTTTTCACTGAGATGTAAATTTACAAAATCTATTATCTTAATCTTAATATACAAGAATTCAATTCATTTTAATAGTTACTAATAGTGGAATTATGAATTAAAAACATATTTATTTATTAAAAATTTTATTAATCAAACAATATTTTGTTCAATATTTTGATCAATCTAAATTTAACTCTATGATTGAAATTATTTTTTATTATTGAATTTATATTGAAAATTATTTTTTTTATTGATTCAGGTGCAAAAAATTAGTTTAAAACATGCATATAAACTATTAAATTAAGTAACAGTTGATGTGTTAAATGGTTTAATTAAGATTTATATGTGATGGTGTATTCATGAATTGCAAATACTTTATTATTATTATTATTTAAATATGGTATTGAAAAAGCAATTGAGAATATATTTATTACATAGTAATATTGATAGACATTTTATAAAAGAAAACATAAAATTAATTTGATTTTTAATTGATTTAAGTAACTCCAGTGTTTGTATGAGGAAAACACAAAAATTAAATAGCTTTTATTTCACTCAATGAATTATGAAATGTTAACCTCAGAAGTATAACAGAAGTAAACATCAGTTTGAGATAAACAGAATAGTTACGATTAATTTTTCAGAAGTGTGAGAAAATGCATGTTAAAACTAAGAACTCGAGAAATTAAATCATCCATTCGACGAATTTTATGTTAAGTTCTGACCAGATATATCCATAACTGATGATGGTTTATTTATAGAAGAAAGTCAATTCATGTGCTCGGTACTTACGTATTAGCGCAACAATCACCTACTCTATTAATAACTCGCCAAGTTGGCAACCCCGATTTCCCCTATGTATCACACGAGCTGAATTGGTAACCAGGTGCTTCGTTTCATATAATGTCACCAATAGGTTGAGATAATACGTGATTACCCTGTACTCAATTTCTCCTCTGGACTGTGTGCTAGAAAGCAGCTATGTACTAAATTAGAAAATGCAGTGTTTACTTTAGCTTGTAGTGTAAGCTCAAAATATTGAATGTTCTTGATATTTACACCTTATTGGCTGCTGGAACTGTTCTGTAGCAATTCATATATTGGTCGGTAGAAATGTCTTCTGATATTTTTTCTGTCTTCCCAAAATTCCTGTCTGATGAAGGTAATATTCGAATTCAGTATTGGTTGTGTTGTCATGGAATGAAAAGTTTATTATTATTTTTTTACTATAATCATACTTCATTATTTTGTTCACAATGTACTAAAAGCCCTTTGCATATTTGCATAAACAGTTTCAGGAAATGATGGGTTCTCTTGGAAAATTAGAATTTGGATTAAATATAGTAATATTGTTCTAAATGAACAGATAAAAACTTGATGATACTGTAATACCGTTTTAGAATTGTAGGTATTGTGGCTTTAAAGAACGAAATATTCATTCTTTTTTTTTAAAAATCTTTATATGAGGAATAAGATGCTTTATCTTATTATTCAGAAACCAGTCGTTGCTAAAACGTCCTCTTTATGGAATGACTAGTGTCCCCATTTGATACAATTGCTTTCTTGAAAATTATTTGCTAAAAAATTTTACACATGTGAACCTTTGAATGAGGAAATAACTGTAGTAACCTCTCTTGTCACAATAACTGTAACTGACCGTGTCCCAAACACCAGCAGTGCCCTCTAGCGACCACTTATATTCAGTACAGGCTAGATGAGGGAAGAATGTGGTCACTGTTGGGAACCACCCTCATTCTTTGTCGTTCATTTTTGTTAACGATATTTGCTGTCTTTGTGTAACCTAACTTATATTATAAAATAATTGTTTCACTAAAGGAGATTTCAGTGAGTTTAACTCCAAATGTACTATTTTGAGTTTAATCTTTAGCGTCCACTCTCTACTGCAGGGATACTCAACCTGCGGCCCGCGGGCCACATGCGGCTAATCGAGCCTTTTCAACTGGCGCGGTCAGGGCCCATTTCTCTGAGAAATTCACTTATTTAGGAACAATTAATTAAAAATTTGGTGGGAAATTCTTTGTCAAGAAATCAAATATATCAATTTTGATTTTTATTGCCGGTGTGGTACGGATACGAGTTGATTTTCTTTTTCTACTTGGAATGGTTACGGTTAGTGACAGCAGACAACAGTAGAATAGCGACAATTTTATGCGTGAAACTAATTTTTAACTATCTTTCATATCTACCAAGCGAAAAATATTCAAAGAAAATATATCTTTTTAAGATGATTGGGAGGTTGACTATTTTGTAGTGAAAAACAAACATGGATCAGTAATTGTTTGATTTGTCACGAAAGTGCTATATTTAAAAAATACCAATAAATAGGAATCCTTCAATGACACTTTTCCGCGAAGATCTGTTTCAAGAGGGGATAAATAGGCCTTCTTGAATAATCTTTGCAACTGCAACTAAGTGTTTTGTCAGTGGTAATACCACAGTGATAACAAAAACATTCCATGAAGTTTGTTATATTATTGGTAATCATGTGAAACCGTTTACTGATGCATAAATTGTGTAGGAGTGTTTCTTAAATGGTTCTGATTTAGTGTTAGTGACAAAATAAAAAGTATAAAGAATAATAATTAAAAAAGCATAACAGGAGTTATATTTTCCACAATTTAAATTTCCAATATTTTCTTGGTCTTAAAGCATTTCTCCCTCCCCCTCCCCCATTTATCCTTATGTTGCGGCCCGCATAAAATAGCTGACATATGTATGCGGCCCAGCAGAAAAAAAGGTTGAGTACCCCTGCTCTACTAGGTTGAGCTTATGAAAACTGAATTACGAAACAAAATCTGATGAGTTTGATTTATATTGAAACTAAACGTTTTCTCACTACAACCAGATATGTTGCTTAACATCAGATTGATGATAATTAATGTTACGTAGTATAGTTTTGAATACCTTTTTTATTCAGGAAAAATTTTCATTTATAGTTTAGCACAGGAATTTTGCATTGTTGACACTATTTTTAAACGTATTTTTTAATAATAAGTATTTCATTTTTTTCTCTTCTTCCTCTTCAAAAGTTTTGGATATTTATGTTGTCTTATCATAAACTTAAGGTGCCTGATTTCCCATTTTTTAAAATCTTTTGACCCAGTTATAAATATATTCTACGTGAAAATCTGGACTATGGGAACTAAATCGCGATAATCAATATTCTGAGAATACTTTCTCTATCCATAACATGTAGAAAAATATTTTTTCCACCCTGCCGAATCTTCAAATACTCAGGGACCCATATCCGGAATGAGGAGTGACATTTATTGTCGCCAAGTCGCCACTTTTTCCTCAACCGCCGCCACTGCACAACAACGAAATCGAAAACCGGATGTATCTTTAAAAGGCACATGTGGGAGTCAAGTAACAGGACCAGTAAGATTATAGCGAATGTCCAAGATTTAAATTTTCCATTTCTGGCAGGCTTCTACGCACATACGCCTTACATTTCCTTTTTATACATATGTATATTTATATGCATGCGTTGAGATTGAATTTATAGAAAAAAAATAACATAGTTTTGGGGTCAGCAAACTTTGAACAAATAGTTTTTTTTCTTGCATCATATTTCTTTACCTCCCTTTCTATAACGATTTTTGGAAACTCGGTCTATATTTTGTAACAAGAACGGAAAATATTTTTCGAAATTTAAAACGATGTAAGCTGCAGTGAACGATTTTCGTTTTGGTCATCCGCTATAGATAACTAGGCACGTGATGGTCGATTTTAGGATTAAATTTTTGGAGAAGATATAAAGCATGTATATTGCTTTGAATTTTATCATAAGTTAAGAACAATAAAAATTGGGAACAACACTTTCTTTCGCATGTCAATTGACTATCTTAATTATTATGTTTCAATTTAACACAATAGCGGTGTCATTGTGAAACAGATGAATGTAATTTTAAGAGTTCTCACAAAATAAACATCTATTTATAGATTTCATTAATTTCAGAAAAGTCCTTAATAATTTAGAAACTCACATAACGGAGGAATTTATTTTTTATTTATTAAATTAGCTTATTATTTTTCAGTTTTGGAATATAACAAATTTAAGTCTCGATTTCAGATAAACAGAGTAACAATGACTAAAATGAGAAGCAACATCACAAAAAATGAATGTAAGGACTTGAGAACTTGGGAATTTAATTTCAATCTATTCAGAGTTAGAAGTAGAATTGAAAGAACAAAATGAAAAAAAAATCCCACTAAATGAATCAACTTATAAAGGTAAGACTCACAATAGAAGTGTTTTATATCATGATTGCTAGTATAAAATCATTATAATTAAAGTTCCCTCTTAAATTGCTATATAGAAAAGAAGCCTCTGGTCGGAATGATTCCAAATTTTAAATGTGTATACTTAAAGAAGGGGACCAGTGACGTAACGTACTCCCCCGCATCGAGGGGGGGGGGAAAGGCTATAGAAGGCCCACAGCCTGACTATCACCAAGTACCTACCCTTTGTAAAATCCAACTTGGGGGCCCAAAACCTGACTTTGCAGGGGGGCCCAAGTGTTCTCCGTTACGCCACTGAAGGGGATAGTCCCAAAGTGGCGCTGCAAGTGGTAAATGAAATTGGATTTGACTACAAGAGACATTTTGAATCAATTACGACAGCTTTGACATGAATTACATATTAAACGAACTGTATTGTTCAATGTAAATGATTGTGTTTCAATTCCTACTATTAGCTCCCTCTCTCTCTATATTTATTTATATATTTATCTTGTTTAAATTTTCAATAGCTAATAAAATACTTTATATTCATCCAATCAAGTTAAATAAATTTTTTTAAACTTGTCAGGGATGACACTTGTTGTTAATACAGTTTTTTCAAATATTAGTTATTTAAATTTAATTAATTACGGGTTTTTGACGCCAACTTAGATTCGTTTCTATTGTTGTAACAATGTAACTGTTGAAGCAAAGACAAAAGTTGGCGTCGAAAACCTGTTTTTCAGCCAAACTAGCCAAACCGGGTGAGCATTGTTACGACAATGCAGACAAATCATGATCTTTTTTTCAATTCTTACTATTAGTTCACTCTCTCCTTATATATATATATCTATATATATATATATATATATATATATATATATATATATATATATATATATATATATATATATATCTTATTCAAAATTTCAATCTTTAATAAAATGCTTTCTATTTATTCCGGCATTCAAAGTAGGACTTCATTTTTTTATATAGCTTATTTTAATTTTTTTGGGGCCGAAAAATAAATTCCAAGTCAATCAACAGTTATGGCAGAATTATTGAGTTACTGAATAATCCACCTATCACGGCAAGATCGTATCCCATTAGATGTGAAAAATCAGTTTTTAATTGCCTTTGGGCCAAAACCATATAAAAAGCAACAAAGAAAACTGGTAAATATGCCAGACTTGCGAAAAACATGTTCAAAAATGCTGTTCACCATTTTCCTCCACAAGTTAAAATCAATAAACAACAGCGCTGATTATCTCAGGGATCACGTTGTTAATGTGTTGCTCAATCTCCGTCTTCAAGTCAGATAAATTGGCGATAGAACCCCTAAAAACAACATTTTAAGATAACTTCACAGCCAGAAGTTTTAAGGATTTGGGTCTGGTGATTTTGAAGGCCAGACTGGGGAAAATGATGGGTGATCATTTCGTAATTTCTCTTGAGCTAGCTTTGCAATGGGTGGAGGAACACCATCCTAAATCTGAAGGTATCCGACTACGTTCGGAACAGTGATTTTAAAAAAGCGCATAAATGGATAATTTTCATGATATTTAGTGTCACACAGATTAGAATACATGCATAAAATTGTTTTAAGGACATTGTGACAAATTTCTTTTTATTTAAATATAATATTTTGGCAAAAAATTAACTTAGAATAATCTTTTTTCCAAATGTTCTCCTTTTGTGAAAAATGGTTCCATTATAATAATATTTTGCCTGTATATAGCGGAGACCTCTCTACAGAGGCTCAACTAGAAATTTTGAAACATTCACATTATTTTCAGAGTTACCACCCATTGAAATAATTTTATTCGCGTTTTTTTCTTAAATTTTCTCCCCTCTGTTGTCGTAAAATATGAATAATCCCACTTCTAAGTTATATATTTCAAAAATTCTAGTTGAGCATCTGAACAGAGGTTTCAGCTATATACAGGCAAAATATTACTCTAATAAAAGCATTTTTCACAAAAGGAGAACATTTGGAAAAAAGATTATTCTAAGTTAATTTTTTGCCAAAATATTGTATTTAAATAATTTTTTTTTTGTCAAAATGTCCTTAAAATAATTTTATGTATATATTTTAATCTAAGTGACATTAAATATCATGAAAATTATTCATTTATGCGCTTTTGAAAATCACGGTTCTGAACGTATAGTCGGATACCTTAAAGTGAATAACTTTGAAGTGTTGAATAATTTTGAAATTCATCTCTTTTGCATACCATTTCCTCCTTCTTCAAAAATATCCAGTAAAAATTTGAAGTGATTCTAACCAGTTGTTCTTTTTTTTTAAAGCACTTCGAAAATGAAACTGTAGTTATGATCAACTTGTATATGTTGTTTCATGGATCAAAATGATAGTTATTTGAGATTTTCCTATTTTATTAAGACCAAAACTTGGAATATTTCTTGAGATAAAAAAATATTCCGATATGAATACTACATATTTTATATTCCATTACTTCTCAGAAAGAGTCGTATTTATTCTGCTTTTCATACCTATGTGAAATATTCCAATTTTCTCCAGTATAAAATACGCTTCATGTTTTTCTTCTTTACTGCCATGACGAATGGCTTTCTCAATTTATAGTTTTAATGTGAAAAATTTTGCATTTCTTGAATGCACATAGAATTATAGAATTCTATAAAAACTAGATATATGATTTATGACCATATGAAGTTATATAAATGTTGAAATATTTTTCTGTCTGGATATATTTTCAGCGCCTGGATTTGTTTCTATAATACGTATCAGTATTTTCTTTCATCTTCATAAAAAAGAGACTAATAAAGTGTCAATATCTTATGAATAATTGAAAACATCCCCCTGTTTTTCTATAGTAATGTATAGAAAATAATGGAGCAAAGATTTTAAAGCTATTTCAAAGAACATTTTTTTTTTAAAAAAAGTTGAAAATATATATATGTATATATATAAAGCTATTGTAGGCATATTTTACCCATCTATACGAATAAAAAAAATTGAAGTGTCTGTTTGTAATTTCAAACTAACAGCTTTTTACTAAACGCATTTAAATTATATACGGTACTTATATCAAAAAATCAATTTTTTAAAGTTTGGTCTGTCTGTCTGTTTGTTCCGGCTAATCTCTGAAACGGCAGGACCAATTTTGACGATATTTTCACTGGCCGATAACAGATGTCATAAGGAATAGCTTAGATTACTTTTATTTTAGAAACAAAAAAATTAGGGCTCCGCGAAAACAAAATTAGAACCAATGAACTAGTGAACAATATCTGATTCAAAAAGGGAAGTACTCGTATGTATTATGATATTATGTGTATTAGGTGGAGCTACATCATATCAACTTTTGTACCATCCGAGATAAATAAACAATCAGAGCCATCTCAATTTCGGACATATTTTTTTAAAGTATTAATTCAGTGCTACACAGACTTTCAATATTTGCAACCCAATATTCAATCATAATTTTCATCGCGCCCTTCACAGCATACAGATAACAGTGCATTGAATTCAATAATTCTATACTTTGACGCTGAAGCTACAATATGAATTTAAAGTCTTAAGTACCACCAGTGTATTAATACATTTCATTTAACCGCTGCTTTAAATGCCCCAGACGTATATATAAATCTTTCCAAACTGCAATATTTTCTGTGTTCTGCTGCTATCAATAGAATTATTTCGAAGGCTTTGGATTGCAATAAAAAGACATTGACAGTGTTTGCAAAGGATTTACTTATATCAGAGAATTTTTTTTAATATTTATTCCTCCCCCCACACTAATACTTACTCATGCACGCGTAAGTGGAAAACGGAGGTTTTAGGGAACGAATCCCGTAACTTTTAATTGGCAGTGAAGGGATTTCTTATAAACCGTAAAAATTATCAAGATTAGTGTTAATTTTCATATATAATTTTATATGTAACAGGCCCATGGGGCTCTGGTAATTATTAAACTTGTTTTTAACTTAGTATTGTTAAATTTATTATCAAATACCATTGTGCAGTGTTTATACATTTATAAGTGTATTATATGAGAGTAAATGTTAATTTTATTTTTTATTATGTCAGAAAGCATTTTGTTTACTTCCTGTAAATTTATATTTTTTTAAAAAAAATCTTTTGCTTTCGACTTCAACTGGGGGCCCCCAGTTTAAGAAACGCTGGATTAATTTAGTACGCTTAGAATTCAGAAACAAGTTTCTAATATTTATTTAAGGAATTTATCTTACTGTGTAATTTACTCTTTGTATTTGAATATCAACAAGAATTTTTAATCAATTTTCGTTTTCACAGAAATCTAAGCAAAATTACGTGCTCTTAGGTGATGTGTGTGTCACAATTTGAAAACCATTCATTGTCACCTTTACCCGCCAATCGAAAATTGATTAATCAATTTTTACACTACTCTGATCTTTTTTTAAAAAAACTTTTAATTCGCTAGTTAAATTGCTTACTAAATGTTTCTAGAAATAATTTAATAATTAATGTTAACAACAAGAAATTAACTTAAAGAATATGAATTATGGATACGAAACCGTGAAAGTTTCCGCAAAAACAAAAATTTCTACGAAAATTTCCACTTTTTAAAGAAACATCCACTCGAAAAAAAAAGCACTTTAAAATACTACAGGTTATACAGTAAAGATTAATTATTTCCCGTTTGTTTATGTAGTACCAGTTCACTGAGGCGAATACGGAATGCTCAGAATGGGGAAAGTAAAGTAAAAAACTTTCCAAGATCCAACAAAACCTCCCAAGTCCTGCAAGCCGCACTCACTTAGTCAGCGGTTATTGCTAATTAGAAAAGTTCCCTTAAATGTGATTTTTGCTGACGATGTTTCACCTAAAATCACTTTTAATGAGCTCAGTGGGCCTTAATCACCTGTCAAAAAGAGTCGAAGTGAGAAAAAAGTGGAGAAGTTTTTGAGCAAAGTGATCGCTTGGCTGCCTGCTGAAAACTAGACATTTCCTACTTTTAGAGGTGATTTTTGAATTTGCCTCGATTTTTATCAAGGATGACGAGGTCTAAACAACACCGCTTACTCAGTTACACAGATTAACTTTGTCGGAGGCTAGAAAAATTTTCGAACTCAAAAATTATTTTTCTTTTTAATCGCTCAGGCTTAATAAAGTTCGCTGAAGTCTTGACGTATTCTGGTTTTTCTTTCGTTCGTGATCGTTTCACGATTACAAATAAGTAATAAGTAAATGTAAATTTATTTATAAATATATAAAAAGGCTTACTTATTTTTACAGTAATTTCCTCTCTGTGCAGAATGGCATGTATTAAAACTTGCTGTAATTCATTTGATGATATTGTAATACTGTACGGAAAAAATTATGTATATATATACACATAAACTATCGAACGATAACTTTCCATTAATTATAGTCCCCTTCACGGAAATCGAGAAGATATTACGGCACTTCCTGTTGCCTCTTCATATCGGCCGCGGTAGCCTAGTGGTCAAGGTATCAGATCGAGGCTGGCTTGTCACCAGTTCGAGCCCAGTACCACTAAAGAACCGCCGTGTAAGGAAGCGATGCACGTTAAATCTGTCGAGAGCTCAAACGTCCTCCCATTGGTGTGTTAATTAGGAGAGGAGATGCCAGCTCAGGTGTCGTTCTCGTCACTTGACCATGGTTCAAATTTACAAGGTCCGTCGCTAAAAGCCCTCGAGTAACTGAAGAGTGCAACGTTAATACTGGCTCACTGAAGAACTCATAAATGGACAGGATGCATTTACCCTCCCCTAGGAAGTGACAAAAACTCATTACGTATTTTTTGACATGTTTATGCTCACTCACACCGAATATAAATAGCCAGAACTCTGAAAACTCTCGCTCTTTGCCTTTCCCTTCAATCTGTAAAACGTCGCTGATGCTTGCTGTAATTGCAGTGGGTAGTTATTGTAAATCGTTTTAATGTCTTCTTTGGAATAAGAAATTATGCCTCCTCCATTCAATAGCTTGAAATAGATCACCTCATCATGGAACTATAAATAAGTAAAATATATATATATCTCCCCTCTCTTTCTCTCTCTCTATACATAGAAGAGAAATGGGGGACTCACACTCACTTACTTACTCATTACGAGATTTCAATTCGAGCCACAGACTTAAAGTTTCTTTCATTGAGTAGAGATCCGCAAAAATGGAGTTTGTGAAAATATATACTAAGGAGGGTTATGGGGGCATAACAAATAATCTTTTTTTTTCAATGGGGCTGCTGATTGGTATTTTTTACCTTTGAAGATCTAGTACATTCCCCAGGCACTAGTATAACTTTTTAGTGCGACACCATGTAGGCGATACCAATTTCCGGAAGTAGTTTTGACTCCCAGTTTCTCCGTCAAAGGGAAGCCGCTGAGCTCTGACGATACGAACTTTGTTCTAGGAATTTGATTTTGCCTAGAGCACCCAAGGCAAACAGGCACTCAAGGGATTTTTTACACGCCACATAATTGGACGCTGTCGATTTTCTGCATCATGAAAATCCACCGACTTGGGCCGGGGAAAAATAATCTATTCATTTAAGAATTTACTAGAAAAGCAACTCATTTGCTCAGCTCGATAACTCCAGAAATATTAGATGTAGAGACTTTAAATCTTTTTTGGAACTTAAAATTCTGGAGACCAAATCTTTCGTTAAGTAGAAATCCGCTGAGAGCTCCTTTTGCTGATATGATATATATATATATATATATATATATATATATAAATATAAATATAATATTTCCATGTTTGATTTAGTTAATACTTATATACTGACTGTCTGAGAGACAGATGAACTAGGTATGGTATAATACCGGGTATAGTTCAGATTTATTTATTTAGTTGACTTACAAGAGGAGGGCACGACTACGGAAATTCATTGGGGGATGAGACTTTGTGTAATAGTAGTACTCCTTTTTAGGGCGTTCAACCCTCAATGTAATAGTGCCGAATGGCCAGTCAATTTGGAAAAATAGCCTTCGAAATTCATGCTTTGCTTTTATACAATTAAGTTTTAATTACCTCTATCGATGCAGTGGCATAGGTTCAACGTACCTGCTTTTCACGCGGGCGGATAGGGTTAGAGCCGCGCGAGCGACTTGAATTTTCTTCCCCAACACCCCAACTCATTTAATTACTTTTTCAATTAAATAAATTTATTAAAAAGATTTATTAAGTACTAAAAGATATTTTAGACAATTATTTCGTATTTTAAAAAGTAAAATAATTACTGCGAATATATAAATTTTTATACTATATTTTATAAGTATAATTATATTAATAAATAATATTTATTATAAAAATATATTACAATATAAATATAATATATATATTAAATAACATATTATATGTAATATTACATAATAATTTAACATATATTATTATGACTATTTATAAAAAAAATTATTTTGTAATTAATATAATAAAAATAATATATATCTTATTTATATTATTAATCAAATTATTTTATCATTATATAAAATATTTAATAAATCTTTTTTAAATAAATTTATTTAATTGTAAAAATTATTAAATGAATTGAAAAAATAAAGCAAAAAGAAACGCAACCGCGCGACTCGAACATTGGTCGAGTGCGTGATATACAGATACGCTACCACCTATGCCGCTATATCTCGAACGCTGGTTAAAACTTAATTGTATAAAAGCTATGGATTTCGAATGCTATTTTCTACAAATTGACAGGTCTTTCGGCGCTAATAAATTAAGGATTGAACACCCCTAAAGAAGTACTACATTACGTAGTCTCACCCCCAAATGAATTTCCTTAGTTGTGCCCTCCCCTTCTAAGATTTTTTATTTGCTAGATCTTTCTTTTTCTGTGAGTTTGATTTGTAACTTACTTAAAGTTATTTGAAATATTAAGTTTTCACACCCATTAAATTCATCTCTTTCTATCTCGATTGTTATGTTTTTCAATTCATCCATGCGAAGGATGGGTCTATCAGCTACTGAAATTTTAAAGTTTCATTTTGTGCGCATTGAGCGTGTGGCGGAGTGATATCTGTATTAACTAGTACCGACATCACGCGAAGATGATCGTTTTGGCGTGATGGGTTAAGTACTCGCATTTTCATCCGGAACGGAAGGTACCCAGAGCGAACCTTCCTTCATTGGTGGCCCTGGCCGTGATATGAACCACACCCTTCACGCGCCGCAGTCGTGGCGCCATCTATCCACCTCAAAAGCAACCAAACCGTCAAATATTGGCGCAAATAAGCCGTTACTTCTCAAAGCCATCTCACACAAATGACACAATTAAACTGTCACGCAAATGACGCAATTCTCAAGCCGTCACGCACGAATGACGCAACCGACCAAGTGACGGAACCACTTACATGCTCGCCACAAATATGGCATCGTTCATTCGCCTATTCGCCGAAACACTGGCAGGGGAGTATGTGGTGGAGCGACATCTGTATGAACTAGTACCAACATCACGCGAAGACGGTCGTCTTGGCGTGATCGGTAACGTACTCGTATTCGTTCGGAACGGAAGGTACCCAGAACGAACCTTCCTTCCTTCAAGCGCAAGTGACGAAATTATGGAGTGCAATATATGTTATTTGTAATAAAGTTCCCAAGTCATATGTAGGAGAAAGAGCATGGGACTGTTTATTGCATTTTAGAAACAATGAAATTTGAAAAAGCAACTCAGAAATATTGTTTTACAGGTGTACTATTATTTTTAATAAATTATTTAATTTGGAGCTTTCAATCTGTAATGGACGGCCTGAGCCATCAATTAGTGTGAAAGGGTCAGAAGGAAGATTAGCCATAGTCAATGCAAACTCTATTTATTAACAATTCGGAAAAATCCTAGTCTGGCACACTGCTGTTTTTGGCACCATTTTTTCCCCCGCCAAATGGTGCCCAGAACCCATGTTTCAAAAAATGACGTCATGGAAGAAAACGAATAAAAATCGGGGATTGACGGTCTTAGCTGGTGATCAAAAACCCTAAGAAAACAGGGTTTACGTATTGGCGCCAGGGCCGGAAACGAAGGAAAAGGGGTGACGGTCTCAGCTCCTGTTCAAAAATCCTAAAAAACGGGGTTTCCGTAATGGCGCCAGGGACGCTGAAAACACATGTATTTACACAAAAGCATAGAATAAAGAAAAGGGCAAAAAGAGCATTTCTGCGAGATAAAGGCAGTAAAATAAAGGAAAAACAGCATTTTAAAATGCTCTTGCCAAACCAATACCTGGTTAATCGCAAGATCGTACAAATACTCAATCTACTATCACTAAATCACGTACCTTTTCTTACACTCCGGCAAACAAAGTGGGGATTCTCTTTCGACTGTACTCGACAACCCCATTCAAAACCATCAATCGTTCAACCAAACGCATATCCTTTTTACACTTCGGACACTCATATCTGGAGGGAATTAATCCTTCTTTCATAACCCAATCTAAAACAGCCTTATTCCCTTGTTCTCCAAGCAAAACAAAAAATCCTGTGGTTACCTAGCTTTCAAGCAATTTTCTTTCGCAAGCCATTCTAACAACCGGTGCAAAATCAAGCCAAAAATCGGAACACGTGGGGAAGAAAGTATGAGCAGGGGTGAACTCGACGTGTTGCAGCAGGGTCAAGGGCGAAAATGGACGATGTCCACTTTTCAACCGATTTTTTTTGCTTGACCGGTTTTAGGGTTGTCATATTTTAGTCACAGGACCGGACAATCAGGAAGGGTTGCAATATTGTAAACTTTATCGCCAAAATTTTGTCGCCAAGCAGTGTGCTTAGCTAGGATCCACCCAACAATTCTCAACAAAGACACAAATTCGATAACCCAAGCTATAAAATGTACCAACTGTTAAATATGGGAGCAATAGCAAGGTAG